>JBBMOC010000005.1:9817823-10043449 GCA_037975185.1 Centropyge bicolor
CCCCCACCCCCCGTCTTCCCCGCCTCCTCTCTTCCTCAGTAAGTTAAAAGTATTTATATGATCAAGAGGCTGACTCTGCGACAGACACATCTCCCTCCCTGAAAAACCAGCCATAAGCCACAGGATTAAATGTGTGTTAGAGAGTCTGTGTTGCGCTAATGTTCAGTGTGCGAGCGCCCGTCTGCTTCGTGTGTGTGTATGCAGGGTGCTGATCGTGCAGAAGCATGTCTATGTATGGGTGTATTCATGGGGAGAAAGGCAATGTTAAACCTCTGTGTTTGTCAATGCAGGCATCATTGTTTGCATCCAAGCTCATCAATAAGTCTTAATGCTAATTGTATGTAGAATATTAATCAATAATTGACAGCAGAGGATGATTATCAAAATACTCAACCGGTAACTATGACGATTCAATATAATCGCATTTTGCAGCAAACAAAAGAAGAGACAGGAAGTAGCTCTGAGCGATATCGACCCTTTGATGACATCCAAGACAAAACAAGGCAACTGACTGTGGTGTGACCTCTCCAGCTTAATGCAGGTCTGCCACTGTTTTGGAAAAGCTTGTAAGTGCACCTGGTCGGCGCCAGCGTCCAGGTCGGTTTTGATTGGCTACATCATGAACAACAAACCTCCAAAAGAAGAAGAAGAGCTGAAGGGAAAAGCAAGGCCACATTAAGGTAGTTTGTGAGTAAAGACTAAACGTTATGTTGTCGTTCTGTGAGAAACACTGGCAGACAAAAGCGCCACCAACCTCTTTTAGAAAAATAATTGAGTCTGCTATATAATTCAAAATGTGATTAGAAACAGGCCTTTCCATGTTGTTATTTTATATTAATTATTCAATAGATGTTCAGAAATTGTGATATATCGTTATGTGGATAAGAAAGGAGCTGTATTTGGATATGAGATTTTTTACTATATACTGCCCTGCCCTACCAGTAACTAATGCAGGTAAATGATCTGCTGTGGCATATTAATGGACAACATCAATCAGTGATTTATAATCAGCATCGGAGTTGTTGACTGCACTAATCAATCTCTGATGTCCAGTGATGGGTTATAAAACCTGGTTGGACGACCATTTCACTGCGTCTGACAGCCTGTCCAATTTAACACTGATGACCAGCATTAAATTACCAGTCGTTACCAGGGGATGACTGATAAATTTCAATTTAGCCATGTTGCAAGAACAAAGCACTACATTTCCATGGCTCGTCAATATGAATTAAATTAGCTATTTTTAGCTTTGTGGGTTAATTACTCGGTCACATGTCGGAGAGTAGCCTCAAGTAGAACCTGTTACGATTCCTCCAACCACCGATGACCAGAAATAGATTACCCGGCTGTCTAATTGATAATTAGAGCTCGATGATTGATCAGCGTTCATCCTTTGATTGAGTGCTGATGAAATCCATACTGTCAGTGAAACCGCGTGAGAAGGTTAATCTTAGAGATGGTGTCGAAAAGAAGCGCGAGCACAGATCTGTTGCAAAGGCGCAGGTTGCGAATTTGGACGCTGCTCTCGTTTGGATCCTGACAGGCTGAATGTAGCCCAGAATACATTCAGGGTGCGGGAAGACGTTGAAAAATGTGCGTGGGTTTTTATTTTTTCTCCTTCTTGTGTGCATTTGCACGTGTGCGATTTAGTATGTTTGGAGAGTAAATTAAGCCTCTGGAGCCACAGGGACAAATCTGACAGGCGAAAAGGGAAGAGAGGGAGCCGGGAGGAGGGATGAGAGCGCAGAAGAAGAAGTGCTGAGCAGAGGAGAGGAGAGACAGAGGGGAAGGGAGGAGAGGTGGAGTTAAGCTGAGTGGAGCAGCAGGGAGGAGGAGAGGAGGACAGATGAAACGGAGAAGAGGGGGGGGGATCAGGGAGAAGAAGAGCAGAGGACAAGTGTGGCGATTTCTCAGCAGCTGACTTCAAGGGAAACTTCATTTGAGGCGAATTTGTTGACATTAAAGTTCAACATTTCTGCTTTTTCCAATGACAATCTCACAAAGCATTCAGGATTATATAGAAAAAGATTTGTAATAACCTGTCAGAGATGCAGACAGGGTCCAAGCTTTCAACCCCTTTCCAAGATGACTTTGTAGACTTCCTCAATTAAAAGCCAGTATGGTGACAAAAGGTGGCGCCACTTGGAAACGGCACAGAGTCTTTGTGTCAAAATGTGTCAAGCCGCTTGAGAAATCCATGTTTTTGTCCACCGGCTACAGCAGCGTGTGAATCCATTACCGCCTATTTCATTACTTTACCTTCCAGATTGGTTTTTAGAATAGAATCGCAGGCCCATACAATGATTGGTTACCTGCCAATGGCCGGTAGAGTAGACTAATTCGCCGACCGCAGCCAAAATGTAACAGCATTTGGCTGCTGGCTGGTTTTAATTTTCCAGCCTCTTTTTAAAGCCTTGGTCCCCAAAATGTCAGCATGCATCAAGAAGACATTTAATTACACATTTATTTACCTTTTTGTTCGGCCTTTGCTCTTTAAGAAAAAGCGTTATTTGTTCGCTTGCTTTGCCAAGTTCTTCTACCTTTGACATTTTATTAATCTTAGTTTGCATTTAACGAAAACTATTCTTCACTCGGCCTCGACTCCACAGCTTTTGTACAAGGGGGAGTTTGAAAGTATGACACTATACGGGGTCTCTCAGAGGCAGCCATGAAGAGATCAGTGCCAGGATCTCTGCTTCCAAAAGGGTTTAAAATTAGATCTTTTGTGCCTGAGGAAATCCCACCGTTCTTGTCTTTGTTCCGTCGACACCCCACAAATCACAATCTCTCATCTGTCCGTCAGAGTGAGCCATAAAAAAAGAAAAGAAAAACCTTTCAAGGTAGGTTACCAAAAGACTCAAGAGCCAAAGTACAATCCCACAGCCTGCGATGGTTCAAAGCCAAGTGTCTAGACGTTCCCGGTGTCGATTTGTTTAATCACAGTAGAAATCCATAGTGTTTCTGCTCAGTCAGCCTACACATGATCTCCCCACACTGGAGGATCATGCAGACTTTACACTGACAATGACGAATGGCTCTCAATAGCTTCCACAGTAGTTGCTTTTTAGAGCCTTTCCTTTTTGCCTTTGTGCACGATATCCAAACCTCAGTCTCCACTTCTCTGTTCACCAAGTCTTAACCCACACTGCTGGAGAGTTTTCTGACAAATCCAACCTGCCTCGGTGTTGTCAGAAGCCCACAGACCTTGGCGTGTGTTTAGTTAGAAACCCAGTCCGGCTTGTGTCTCCAAACTTGTTCTGTCTCTTTCTATTGTAATATTTCTCTCTTGTTCCATCACTCAACTCTCTCTCTCTCTCTCCTCCCTCCTCGTCTCCTCCTGCCTTGCCCACTTCTCTCCTCCTGTTCTTTCCACTCATCTCTTCTTTCCTCCATTTTTTTTACCTCCTCGCCTTCATCCTCATCTCCAGATACAGTGATGAATCGGTCAGTTTCCACACAACTGATGCCTCACCTGATGCAGCAGTGGGTGCATTTGCATGTGTGCATATCTCTGTGTGTGTGTGTGTGTGTGCTGTGCAAATGTGAGTGTTCACACAGCATTTCTGAACAGGATCAGAAAGAGAAACCAAAAAAAAAAAAAAAGCAGAGGAAGAGCGAGATACAGACAAGGAAAGGAGAGAGAGAGAGTGTGCTATACTGTGAATATTTTAACATTTTATTTCGCTCGACAAGGAAACGAGGGGGGGAGAGGGAAGAGAGGGAGGGGTGAGCAAGAGAAAGAGGAGGGGGAGGCAAGGTAAGAAAGTGTGTGAGAGAGAGAGAGGGGAGACACCACCATGGTGTGACATCTTTTGACTGATATGGGGGAGAAAGGACTACATGGGCACAGTGGCAGGGATCTGGGGAATAAAATGCTGTGTAAGGCCTCATCACTATAAACAACACACGTTCATTGCCAATTTCCCGGAGGGAACCTCCCAAAGGGATTAATAAAGTACTCTGTCTGTCTGTCTGTTCTCTCTCTCTCTCTCACACACACACACATACACACACACACTTTGGTATAAGCAGCTCACGTTCGCTGCCACAGCCCAAGAGCTACCGCAAGAATATTTATTGGCTACCAGCTCAATGGCTGTATTGAAGGGAAGGATGGGGAGAGAGAGAGAGAGAGAGAGAGAGAGAGAGGAGGGATAGAGAGACATAGAGAGACAGAGAGAGAGAACTAAAGCAAGCAGAAAAGGAGGAAAGAGGCAAAGAGGCTGTTGCCTGCTCCATCCCTCTTTCCCTTCATCCTCCCTGCAAGCCAATTTCTATTTCTCCTCTCTCTGCAACACATCTCACGCACGCACGTCTCACGCACCTCACGCACACACACATGCACAGCATCCTTCTCATGACTGCAGTGCACAAAAAACCCCTCTCACATCTCACAAAACCCAGTGCGTGCGCGCGTGCGTGAGGGCGTCTATGCCCCTGCCTGTTCCAGTGAGTGAGTGCGTGTGCGCGTGCACGCGTGCGTGTGTCGCATCCCCTTACCTTGCGCGCGCGAGGAGAGCGAGCCGAGGACGAGACTCCACAGAAAACAGCGCAGCATCCCTCCGTCCGGCATCCTCCCGTTCGTCCCTCCTCTCATCCTCCTCTTCTCCGTCCTCCTCTTCTTCTTCTTCTTCGTCTCCGGCGACGAGGGGCGCGCCAGACAGTCGCTTATATTATGAACACCGACGCATCTCCCGGAGCCCTGTGAGCTCTCACCGGGCCGCATGCTGCTTCACATCCAGAGAGAGAGAGAGAGAGAGAGAGAGAGAGGAGAGAGAGAGAGAGAGGTTTCTAACATAGACTAGATAAATCCTTCATATCCCCCCCTCCTTTAAAAAAATGCATCCACAGAGAGGAGAGCCGGATGGATGGATGAGGAGGAGGAGGAGGAAGGCGCACAGGTTGTCTTTAAATCCACACTCCGGTTTTTTTTAAGAGATGCTTGTCGTCAATATCTCTCTATTCCGTCCCCGGCAAAAAGAGTGATGAAGAGCTTCACATCCACACTTCCTCCGGGCTGCATCCCTTCTTCTTCATCCTCAGTGATCCCTCTTTCCTTATGAGCCTCTCTCCTCCCGTGTCTGTATGTGTCTCCTCCTTCATCCACACACACAAAAAAAGAATCCTCTGCTTCTTTCTGTCCGTCTTGATGTCTCCCCAAAATATAGTGATATTAGTCCTGTTTTTTTCTGTCTTCCTCTTCCTCCTCTTCTTCCTCTCACAAACCAGGGTGGAGGAAAAGGAGCATCTTTTTTTTAACCTCCTCTTTTTTTTCCTCTCTCTCTCTGAAAGAAGAAGAAATGAATCAGTCTCTCATCATCCTCTCATTCACTTGTGTCCACATGCAGCATCAGCACCAGTCATCCCCTCCTCTCCTTTATCCTTACCAAACAGCTTCTTTATGACACAGTCCTTCCTTTTATTAAAAAAAAAATCTCTCCAAGTCCAACCATGAGGAGATGATGTCTCTGGTTGTCAGACACCAGAGGAGACGTGGATCATCCCTCCTCTGCTTGCTGGACTTCTCCCGGTGTTGCGCCTGGTGCGTCTCAGCCTCCTCTGCTCCGGCACAGAGATGCTGCCTTCAAGTGCTCCTCGTAAGCTCCCGCTCTCATTCACGTGCAATAGCCTGAGATGGGCTCTGTTCAAAGGAGGCTGTTTTTTTTTTTTTTTCCTTGGTATGAGAGGATGCTGGTTTGGTTTTAAATCATCAAGCTGCAACAGAGGATGCTCTCAAAAATGCTGGGGTTAGATGAACAAATCTTTACCTCCAAGCATAAGCATAAGCATAAGCAAATTTGATGCAAGCATGCAACTCAAACTTAAATCATATGAAGAGAGCCCTTTGGCAGTGCAACATCATGTGAGCTTCTTCACCCTAATACTCACATGGACCGACCAATAATAAAGTGCCTCATCGCTCATTGCTCCACTCGTCCTCTGAAATGAAATCAATACAAGGAAGAGTTTGGGATTTGGTGGCTCGTGATGGACGCAGGCTCTTGAGCTTATCCTTTCAGCGACACTGTTGAGTTCTGGATGGCGTTTAATTGATTTTCCAGCCAATACTTGTATATGTTTAGCAGCAATACAGTTGGACAGTACAATGGAGGCTGTTAGCTTTTGCAGTCAAGTTCAGGTAGAATGTCTAAATGCACTAAAACATCAACAAGGAATGATGACTGTGTTATAATATATGACATTTCAAATGATAGCTATTGTTATAGCAGTTCTACAAGAGCTACAAGAGCTTCTACTGGTTATACTCATTTTCCCCTGAATGTCACATCTTAGCACCTCCGTTATCCCAGAAATTTCTTGGATTGTACCATTTTCCTGGTTGTATTAGCAGAATTGATATTTTGTTATCCATTGAAAATACAATCTCATCTAAAAAAAAAAAAAAATGCAGGCAGCAATAAGGGAAGCTATAAAGAAGCCCGTCTTCCTTCATCTCCGACTCAAAATATTAGCCCATATTTCAGTTTTATTGATAGTAATATCACAACAAATGCAATTGTTGTAATTGGCGCGTTTCCTTTTTTAGGGAGTCAAACGCACAATCACTTCTTTCACGCTCTCAAAAGTACTGAGGCAAAGAATTAAATTGTGTATAGATTTTCACTTTGAGAAGAGGAAAATTATGAAGCAGCCCATCAAGTCAATAACAACAAATAGCAGAGCGGCTGCGGTGAACTTAATATGCTGTACAAATATGAAAACAGGCCGGGAAATACATACTCGCATCATAACACTTTCGTCCGCTGGAGCTTAAGTGGGATTTAATGCTTGTTGGTGTCTTTTTCGAAACAAAAATCAAAGTTGTATTTAGTGTCATAATATAACCAAACTTATCACAGCTTCAGGAAGTAGAGACATAAAGTGGACACAATGCTGCACAGTGAAGACTTGAATTTGAGATGTTTCAATTCTGAGATGATTTTTACTCCCTGAATGATTTGTCTGAGTATCTATTTTTCCACATAGATCCATTTTTTTATTTACCTCAGATAAAGCTGGCGCATCAGAACCAGCCATCCGTTTTCTTTGCTGCATGGCATGTGGTTTTCCTTCAAGGTTAGGAACTGGCCGTGTTCAGACTGGAGATGATGTCGAGTCCTTGATCTTGAGGCCATCTGAGCGAGGAGAGCTGGGAGTCTGGTGGGTGTAGTTTGTGGGTAACGCAACCGAGCTGTTTGTAGAAAGAGTGAGTTTTAATTACTTTGGCTTATAACTGCAATGCTATCATGGAAAATTAAACAGTGGTTTTACTTGGCAAGGTCATTTTAGGGCATGACATTAATGACACAGCTGAATATGAGCATGAAAAGTAATTAACATCAACCTGAATTTCAGAGTATATTGTGAAACTTTTTTTGTCGTTCAGTTCTTGATTTGCGCTTATCTTTCATTTCTACACTATCCTGTTATGTTGTTTATCTTTATCTGACAGTCAAATGTCATCAGACCCAGTACAGTGTGAGACATGCACACACACAACCAATCAACTGCACAAAGGAAGTCATTAAATAATCAAAAAAACAACAATGTACCATCAACACAAAAACAAATACACTTTGCCAGACAAATCCGAACATTCAGATTTTCAAAAAGGAAAAAAACAATAAATAAATAATCAATTTAATTTCTGACAGATATATGAATTAAGTTAAATGTCAGGTGGAGCCTCATCATTAAACAGCCCTGAGGGAAATATGCAAACCTCATTCGGGAAAGCACTCATGTTATTGGTCTATTTCATTCCCGCATCACAATCAGGTATTAAATTAACAACGCCGTCTCTGATTTCCTGATTATTCATTCTCAGTGAGTGCCGCTTCAGTCTCATCTGCAGCGTTTGTGTGTTTACGTGGGTGTGTCGAAAGGGGTCGCGGGGGCAGTGTATGTGTGTTTGTCTGAAATCAGTTTAGGGAATTTCTGTAAGGTGGAGGAAAATCCTCACAGGTGTAGCTATATAAACGCGCCTGTGTGAGGGTTAATGAGAATATGTGTGGGTGAGTGTGCTTGTGTATGTGTGTGTGTGTGTGTGTGTGTGAAATCTGCTCCCACACTTTCCCTTAAAGCACTCTTCTGCCATCTACAGGCATATTCTCTCTCACTTCTTCTCCCTCCCTCTTTCTCCCCATCTCTCGCTGTTAATCTTCCTGATATCATCTGAATATTCATTGCATGACTTGGGAGCGTGCATGCTGTACATACGGCGTGTGTGTGCGTGTGCCCAAACTGCACGTGTGCCTCCAATCCTCCGTGTGCAGATTTGCGAGCTCGACGTCGGCTGTATGTCTGCGTGTTGCTTTCAGAAATCAATAAGCCGTGTGTGAGGTTGGCGTCCTGAGAGAGAGAGAGAGAGAGAGACAGGAAGAGAGAGAACAAGCAAGGAAAGGGGGAGCTAAAGAGGAGAGGATGGAGGGAGGGGGTGTGTGAGGTCGGAGATATACGAGGGTGTGAAGAGGAAGAAGACTATATAGGATAAGAGAAAAGTCGGGGGGGGGGGGACCCCGAGAGAGAAGGACCAGAGAGGAGAAGGAGGGTGATAAAACAAGATGAGAAAGGTAAAGTGAGTATGAGAGGAGGAAAGGAGGGTGACGGTGAAAACGGGAGGTACAAGATGTAAAACATTTTGGGTAGAGGATCGGAGTGAAGGGAAGAGGACAAGGAGGGGGGAGGGATGGGACGAGTGTCTGTGCCCAAAAAATAAAAAGGAAATGCGTGTTTGAGACAGAGAGAGAGAGAAAATGAGGAGGAATGAGAGGGTCGAGCTGGAGAGACTTGCATGAGTAATCCACTTTTCTGAATGGTTCTTTGCAGTCGCCCCACAAAAAGTAGACATAGTGAGCAGGCAGATGTAATGTATTCCAGCATGTCCTAGAAACCCAGGAAACTGAGGTTCATTTGCGCCCTTTACTTCCTCGACTGTATATTAACTCTCATTCATTGCAGCCTATACTGTATATTGAATACAGATAATGTTAATGTCAACTCGCTCATCCCGCTCGATTCCCTTGGTGTTACCACTGGTTCACACGAGGTTACATGTTTGACTGTTAGATTTTTCCTTTTTTTGTGTGTGTCCATTACTGTTCGGTTGTTCTCATGGCAGCAATCGCTTGGTTTCTAATGATTTGAGGTGACACATGCCGTCTAGTAATCACGGCAAATCTTGTAACAACCCTTTTGCACAGATCATCTTTTCTACTGTCTCTGTCATGTTTGTTTGGAAATAAGAGTGTACAGAGTTAGGAAGCTTAAAGTGCAATAAGTGATATATGTAAGAATTCTGGTTTGAAACATTGACTCATCAATCAAATCTATCAACGGAGTGTCAACAAATTACAGTTTCGATGCTATGTCAAACACCTGTTGATTGTGTTGCAGAGACATACAGCTCTACAAGTTAGCCCCGGCCCATCCTATCTCGCAATACCACTTTGTACCACAAGAGGCAGCAGACTGATAATATGTATACACAATTTTGGTTGAAAGACGTACATATGTGAGTGGCGAGTTTGCTGTGTTTCACAAGCTCTCTTAGGTAAAAAGAATAAGCTTAAAATGTCAAGAAAGGAAATATTCTTGAACCAATTTTACAAACTGAAGAGAAAACAACAACAAATTTCTGTCTTTTATCAAACTAAAGTGAGCTTGATTGCCTAACTAACTAAATGAGTTAGACTTCATGTAAAGGCCGATGCTATAAATGCTTGAAACAAACTAGCACGGATGTCGAAAGGCAGTGTTTATAAAGGTTCCAATTGGCCACACTCGAAGGCCGGGTGTGAAGCATGCCATCACAGAGAAACAGTGACATGATGATTCTTCAAAAGGGGATAAGGGTGCACTCTTTCAGACAGACCTTCCTGGAGGTCACTCTTAGTGCAGTGCAAATTTGCAACCTCAATTTTGACGAGGTGTGGGAGGGGGTTTCAGATCTGACTCTTTAAGACTGACATTCAACAAGGATTTGTCAGAAACCATTGTCCATTTTGCAAAATGTTAATTGTCCTCTTCATCACAGAGTATTAGACACACTGGAGGAGCAGTGAACTACACTAAAATGAAGTGTCCATTCAAGTTGCTATGTCAAAAATAATGCATGTTTTTGTTCCTGCCTGTTCTGTATCTCTTTATTCTTCTCCTATTTATCCACCCACCCGACACACGAGTAAGCTGTAGTTACAACAGTTGGGCGAGTGAAAGACACTCAGATAGTTGCCTCACACAGATCTCACATATTGCAGGATGCTAAAACGCCATTGCCCACAGGATCCACCATTCGTCACAAGTATCAAGCATATTTGATACGAGGGGGGACTCCTGACAGATGCGGTGGCTACGCTCGAGAACAGCAGGGCAGCTACATCCTCGCAGCGGGGTGGCAACAAGACCCTGTCAGATGTGTATTCTGCCTATTTGACTTGAGCCCTTCTGGGACTGGCATAAAGCGGTCACGTCTGCAAACGAGCAGCCGGCTTAACTGTGGAATATAAGAATCCCATTTTACAGGAAGTTTTGCGAAGAGCGGCATCCAAGCAAAACAAAAAGGAGGGATTTATTTATTTTTTGTCAGTGGAGCATGCTCCCTCAACGGGATATCCACTAATGAGGTAATTGACTAACGAGATATCCAATCAGGAGCCACAGCGCCGGAGGGCGGGAAGGCGGCTGCTGTCGACACAATCGAGTGATTCCATTCTGCGAACACACACACACATTTATGACCACACGCTCCACAACAGAGAGAATATTTGTTCATCACCAGCTGCCTGTGCACAAGCTATGTTGCTTGTGGGGAGTGTCTGCAGAGAGACAGATTGAATATGAGTGCGTGAATGTGTGTGTCAGTCTGTGTGAAAGGCGGGAATGTACAACAAGCGGCAGCATCATTGACTTTACAACAAGGTGCCAGTGGCTATTGCAAGCTGATACACACACACACACACGCACATGCCCCAACACACACCAGGTTTTGGCTCTGATTAGTTTCACACATGGCAGACAACATCAGGAGCGTTACCCTCGGTTATTGTGAGGATAGATACAGATGCCATCTGATTGAAAAGAGGAAGAGGGGAGGAATGGCATTACTGCAAGAGTCCTGCAGAAACCTCGTATGTGCAACAGTCAGCCAGCGGCGATATGAGCTTTCTCTGACACCCTGATTTTGTATATTGTGTTCATGTTGAGTTGAAGGCTACCGTGATACTTTATGTGCTGAGTAAGTCCCATGTCTGCCGCATTGATGAAAACGTGGCCCCATTTTTCTTCGTTCCTGAAAAGTTGCCTTTCGCCGCTGTCACTTCTCCCAGATGTGACGCAGGAACCTTGTGTGTCAAAGCCAGAAACTTTTTCAGAAATTGAGCGCAACTGATGTCTGCTGCTGTACTCGCACGTCTTTTTGACGTTTAGGATTAATAATTGAAGGGCGAGTTTAGTAAGGAGTCACGCTTTTTCATTGCATGACAGATGTTGTAACTTATTAAATACAGACAAACTGGAGATGTTTAGACCAGAATCGGAATTTCCTCTAATGTAAGGAATGCTCTTGATGCTCACATACTGTTCTTTAGTTTGACTACTGCCATTGACTCAAGTGTTTCGATTGATAAAGGAAGAATGCTTTGGCACCAGTGACACAGAAAGTGTGAATATTTGGAGTACTAAACAGTTCAGATATGTCTGAGAGCGAGCCGGTGGTATCATTGCACACTGAAGCCATATATTGATGTGGCGTCTGGTTTTTAAGAGGTGCAGCGGACGTGGCCCCCCAGCAACCTGTCCCCATTACTTTCAGATAGTGGTGATTTGGATGCAATCTACTGCACTCCACTGCACCACGTATGTGAGTGTGTGTGTGTGTGTGTGTAGGTTTTGTGTGTGATCTCTAATAAAGCAGTGATGGACTGTGGTGTGCAGCCATTTTGAGTGAGATGGACTGAATCTAAGTATTGTGCTGCCTGGTCTGATACTCTCTCTCTCTTACACACACACACACACCACCTTACTCTTTTTTTCAGCCTCACACACACACAGCCTGCAGGAAAGGAGGAATCTTCTAAAACGGTTATTTATCTACATCTCATTCCCTCTTTTCACTACCTCTTTCCTCTCTACACTATCAGAGCAGGACACAAACACACCCTAAATCACACACACTCACTCACACACACACACACACAGGCAGGGCGTTTTGGGGGTTGTAAATCCACCACCAACCGAGAAGCTGTCACCAGCCACACCTGATAAATAAGGAGCTCTTGTGAGCGTGTGCATGTGTGAGTATGTAGACGACGGGTGGGCATGTGCGTTTGGGATGAGAGGGGTCGAATTTATGGCTTTCAGTTTAATGAAGTGAACAATGAGGTCACACTTAGAAAATCATCAAAGGAGAGCGAGGGGGGGGTGGACACAGAGGCAAGCACGTCCATCCATTATGTTGACAAGGGAGAACAGGAGACTGCTTCGTCATGTTAGAATTAAAGAACGAAAAAAAAACAAACAAACAAAAAAAACACTCAACCAACTGCAACCCCCATTTATTAATCTGATCAAAAATAATATAGATAAAAAGATTATGGGATTTCTTAAACCTGCAATTTTTTGGCCACCTGGAGGCAGGGGACAGAAATTGTTTAAGGTAATAATGACAAACCTGATGATGCCTAACATTGGCCTATTTACACATCTATCAGACACAGAGCAACATTAGCATTCATCTGGAGTCACTGTATGAATCTTAATCCAGTATTCACTCTCCTTTTAGCTCTGCTGTCTGGTCTCTACCAATTGGGGAGCCCTTAAATGCTACACGATGTTCATCAGCTTCTGTTGTTGTCTTTGCCACAGGGGGGCTTTTTCATTGAGAACAGCTGTGGCTGTAGGTGATGCTGATGAAAGCTATGAGAATCAAGTTACAGGAAGATGCTCTGTGGATCTGAAGGGATCCATGGAGCTGGTTCATGGAGGCTCTTCACTGTCAACAACCTCTTTCACTAACAGTCACTTGATCTGTTGTTGACACACACATATTATATGACAATATCTCTGCAGTGCAAGCATGAGAAAACAAGAACTGACACATGCATGTCGCTTAATGGTCACTTTTTCAACTTTGCTCTCAGTCTGTTGGCTCAGTCCCACCAGGCTCAGAAGTCAAACGCCTCCTCGCTCCACAAACTGTAGCATGTGCACATTACAGGCTCGTCATCCTCAACCTGATCACTGCCTTCACAAAAGAACCAAGCACAGCCTGAGCCGACTTGAAGCATGAATACTTATGAGACTACCTGTAGACTGACTCATTATACGTGCATGAGAGCTCAGCAGCTGCAGGTTGCTTTGCTCTGCTGTCCTTGAATGAGTCATGCAGCAGCAGCTCTGTAAATTGCATCTATTGTACTGCAGGCAGCACATCGCTGTCCATCCTGCTCCTGCGAGAACTTTTACATCCAATCACAGATCTCACATCAAGGTGCAAGATGAAAAGTTACCCGGCAACAGCCACGGTACGAGGTTAGAGCACAAACAAGCTGCCACTGAAACCTGGAAACCACTTTATCCACAGCCTCAGTGTGGACTTTGTCACAAGGGGCTTGCTAAGCAGGTGCAATGTCTTTTCCTGAGTTTTTTGGTCACACCTAATAATGAGATTTTTCAAAGAGGTGTTGTATTTATGATGAATAACTTTTTTCAGAAAATGAGTGTTAAAGGAGTCAGACCATGCAGGTTAGATGAGGGAGTGCTGTATTAGACTCTTTTTTTTATGTCGGCCATGAGGTTACGCAAAGTGGGATATTACCTCAAATCTTGTATATAGAAGACTTGCCTGTTCGTTAAATGCTTGTTAAACAGGCTGTGCTTCTCATAATTAATCCTTTTTTTGCATAGCAATAGTTTAATTTGCAGGGATGTTGACTTGCTCCCAGTATGGTCCTGATGAAGACAATTATAATTAGATGATAGAAAATTAAACTTTACTTGTCTTTGTCATCCCCTTTACAAGTGACTCAATGGATGAGATACAGTGATAAAAATACAGTCTATGCTCAGGGCAACACACTTGTATGTACATTTCATGTGTGCTCATCTGATCTCACTGTACAGGGATTACTGGAGCTCCCTGCTCAGCTATGGTGTAGGTATAAAAAGAGCAGTATGCAGGGACTTAAAGCCACTCACAATGATGCCACGAGGATGTTCCTGTGTGTGCAGAGATCTCGCATTGCCACTCTCGTGATTGTCAGAATGAATGTGCCCGTATGTCAGGCAGCGATAAGGAACCTTGTAAAGAACTGAAGCACCGGTGAACCCGACCACAAGCTGCTCACGTTGACATGTGGTGACTCCAGTTTCTTTGTGTTTTCCAGAATGGGTGATGCTGCTCAGATGTTTTCTTTGTGACGTGCATGTAGGTGAAATTGATGTTTGAAATGTTATTTGTTCTATTTATTATATTTTCATATGGGCCAAAAAAAGCCAAACATATTACACTCACTCAACATTTGCACATTAAAAATAGCATATCCATTCCCTTCATAAATATACAGAGCATTGATTTTTTTTTCACCAAGGCTACAGCAAACTCCTTCTGCTGCCTCTCAAACTCTTTTCTCATTATTTTATTCTTTGGCATAAAATCAGGAGAACCATTTTTCCTACAGCTTCCATAAACATTTCCTCCATTTATCTGCATCTGGTATTTAACATACATTGTCTTCTACACATTGTGCCTTCTCCTAAAAATTAAAAAAAAAAAAAAAAAGTTGCACTGTTTTGCAGATTTGAAAATACCTCCATAAAAATCACAAAATATAAGATTGAGCCTTGATTTGTCGTCACACATGTTTCACATTGTGCTGATGGTGTCTTCCGGTTTTACTGTTCGAGTGCATCATCAACAGCACGCATTGAATTGCTCCCCACAAAGGCCGACTGTATCTGTGTCAGGGACTTCCGACAATTATCTGGAGAGGGGGACAGAATAGATGGTGTGTCAGAGCGGCTGAGGCTGTGATCGACAGAAAAGGAACAGCGAGGCACAGCAGAAGCGAAGTCAGTGAGCGACAGAGAGAGAGAGGGGGAAAAAAAGGAGGCAGGTGCTCAGTGTTGGACGGCAATGCTAACCTGCTAATGCTAGAGTACACATAATTGATCTAATTATCTCACAGCGGCACACTTCTCGCACAGTCTGAATAAAATGACACGACATTTAGAAATACTATCATAATCAAATTTCATCAAAGGCTTTCCATTCATTTGTAAATGAATGTAATGTGTGCAGGGGGTGAGTCTGTGTGAGCGAGACAGAGAGAGAGAGAGAGAGTCAGCACAGGTGTAATCATCTACGTTCCACATTTTAGATTTTTATATTTCAGAAACTTGCAGCTTTCACTCCAGGGAACCAGGCTGAGGAGCCTTAAGGCATCGAGCTACAATGTTCTCAAACACCTGCGATATCCTCAAAGTCAAGATTCTGCTCGCTGTTATGCAAGCCACCACTCAATGCATCTTTCTACCCAGCACAAAACCACCTCCGGTTCAGGGTTAAAAACTGGAGAGAGAGCCACATTTTAAACTTGGAGAGTGTAATAAATGGACATTGGAGGAGGAAGTGGGTACATTAAAAAAAAACTTAAGCTCCTGTTTCTTATTTCAATTCATGGCATTGTGCAAAGGTGATGTCAAGCGCGGAGATGGAGGGAGGTCCGGGGTGACAGGGAGGATTATGGGTGAGCTAGTGTTTTGAGATACCATCCAATTACTTAAAGGTCACAGGTTTGATCACAGAAAGAAGCCACGGAGTGTCCATCAACAACCGTGTATCATGTCAAACGGTCCTTGAGATAGACCCTGAAAGCTCGCTGGCTCACTTAGTTCAAGTTCATGAATGGCCCACGCCATACCCCGTGTATTAATCAAACTCGGATAATAAAACGAGAAAAGTGAAGGTGAGGAGAGCTTTCACCTTGAAGTACCGAGTGTGAAAGCGGCATTTTAAAATTGGAAAAAACGCATTCAAACATCTTTTAGATCCCAAAGCTTTCAAAAAGAAGCTAAAAAAAGAGGAGTCCTGGAGTCAATGGTAACGTATGGTATACTAAAGTCAAACTAAAACGTAACAGCCTCTATTCAAACCTGCTTCTTCACGTATCTCCCTTAGTTTCTTTTAGCTGTCACTGTTGAACGCAAGTGCTTACATTCATCAAATATGGCTAAATGTGCAGGGAGTAAGTGTTTGATGTCTCACTCAGAGAGCTCCGAGGCTTAGTGATGTTAAGTACGCCTTTAGATACCTGGTCAGCAGAGCGATGATGTGCCACTCAGCAAGAGCCCAGTTCAGCGAAAATGAAGATAGCTTCTCAGTTTCAGTTAGCATCACTTAGCGAAAGCAGGGGAAATTACATCTCAGCAAACCAGAGGCTTTCTCAGTTTGGAGAACACAGAGCGGACGATGAGGCCTCGAGATTGCCAGCAACATAAAAAACTAGAACGACAGTAACATCATTACACTTTGTGCTTTTCTTTTTTGGGTCTTTGGACTGGAGCAATAAATCAGAGCCATATCTGAAGAAATGTGAAATAAAAGAACATTGAATTTCTGCAGTTATAAATTCTACTTGGATTTTAAAAGGAGGGAAACAGCGGTTCGTTTAATGAAAAGTCTCATTACGTCTGAGGGAAGAATGATGACTGAATTGTACGTTTTATCTAAAATAAGAAGCTCAGCTCTCTCAAAATGTATGCAATATAAATCTTCATGATTAGTAGATTCACAAAACAACCAGGAAAGTAAGTTTCATTTTTGTTTGGTGTAAACTGTTGTAAAAAATGACAACGCAGACGTGGAGGATATAAGGATGCAATCAGGCACGGTGTGATATAAGTGGGGTGTGTACAAGGAGAGAAAATGGATGTCGGGGAAGAGAGAGACGAGAGCGAGTGAAGGATGGAGCAGAAGGTTGAAGAGAAAGAGATAGATGGATGAGGGGAGCCTCCGACTGAAAGGTCAGGTGTTCCTGCTGCAGTTAATGTTTTACCTTTTATCTTCCGAGACAGAGCCAGACAGAGGCGCGGTGACAGATACCGGATTTTGCCAGGCATCATTCAATAAAACCGCTTGTATTAAGGTGGGGAGACATCTGTGGAGGATGAAGTCAATTAGCCCCCAATGACGCCGGAGCCAAAAATGCACTTCCTGTCTTTGCCTCCTCTTCTAACTCTCTGGCTTTTAATCTGCTGTTTATAGGTGTACAAACTGTGGAGGGGCTGTGACATCTCTTTTTCAGGGTTTGCTTGCAGTAGAGAGGCTATAGTGCTATTTTACATTGGTTTAAGTGGTGCATTTGATGTACTTTAGGTGAGGAGCAGGGAGGGAGAGGTGTTTTATGGTGTTCCGCTCGTGGGGGATGGAGCATGTGTGGTTACAATAGAGGCGGCGTTAAAAGCAGCTCACAAACAGAGAGGTAACCGCCGGAGGTGTTTCAGAGCAGGGAGTGCACGCGCTGCCTTCAGATTTAATTTGTAAGAGTTGTTGTGTCTCGTGCCTGCTGTTAATGGAAGATAGAAGTTTGGCAAGGGAGACTCTTGTTTCTGTCACGTCGCCAGCGAGCTCTGTCTGACTTTGCTCAGGTGTGAAATCCCAGACATAAAGCTGAAATCTGGACCTCCATGCTCAAACTATGCAAGGATTATTATGCAACGTCTGGTGCCACAGTTGTTTAACTTCATTTATCCGGGTGTGTAGTGACTGACAGTTGCAGATGAAGTATTCAAATGGCTAAATGTAAAGTTATAAAAGACACTACTTCAATGACACTATTCCAACGTTTGTGAAGCTCTGACGGAAAACAAAAGAAAATGAACAAAATTAAAGTAAAACAAGAGCAAAAGTGAGGTGATGTTAGTCAAAATAATGTTATTCAAAAAACTTCAGTTTCCCTGAACTTAAAGTCTTACTCCCACAATGGATATTGCATTCAAGGTTTTACCCCCAGAAAACAAGAATCAGCAGTCAAATGTAAGCAACAAACTAAGATCATAACACTCAGCCTCTCTCTAAATTACTGTATTTCAGTCCACGTTGCACAAGTGAAATGTAGAAACCAATATGGGCAGCTGCAAAATAGCTGTGTTAAAAGTGCAATGCCTTATACAGAGTCAAATAAGTGAACTGGACTCACCCACTGTCTCATGAATTTAAAAAAAAAAATGCATTGTCGCATGAGTCAGTGTCTTTTTAAAAGACTCTGTGGAAGCTTTGGACAGGCCCCGGCATTGAAGTGTTGCATGAGTGTACTCAGTGTCCCGATCTGAGGAGATGGAGAACAGTGGCTTTTCTTTCGTGAGGATTTTAAAATATACTCTACGAGTCTGCGAAGAGACCTTTCCTGGGTCAGCTGCACAAAGGACAATGTGCGATCAGTCATGCTGCTCGGTTTCTGTCATTTCTTGGTAGAATGGCATGTGACACCCTTTGGTCTTTCAGGTCGAACTAAAACAGAGCATACCATAAATACAGACTTCTTTTGGGTTTGGGGACAAATACGTTGCTGGAATGAATTATTGAATGCCGGAGCCTCGAGTCTATTTAAGGTAAGTGGGAGGCTAAGTAGGTCTGCTCAGGTGGGGGAAGGCATTCAGGAGAGATGACCACTTTAAGGACAGTTCGAAAGTACAAACATTTGCCATGTGAGAGTGACAGAACGGTGCAGACACACCAGAGGGACTGCAGATGAATCAGGACAAGGGTCTTCAGGGGGACCACTGTTTAGAGACTGGGATCTAAAAGCACCACAATGTCACCGGATTTTTGATGAAAAGGAAGTGGCTGCTGTCCAAGATTTCACAGAGAGAATGGGTGCAGATTATTAATAATCTGGCAGCATCATCACTGAGGCGCCAGCTGGCTGTTTTAAACTAGTACCCTCCTGCTAAGCCTTCAGAGAAAACCCCTCAAACAGCCACAACTGACTTAACAAAGCAGTCTTAAACCAGGCTGTGCATGGGGGACGGCAGGGGTCGGTGCACCGGAGACAAAGACGCTGACTCTGATACTCCAGGCAGCTCTAATGCTCAGGCATTGGCTTGGCAGAATGTCTCACTGCAGAGAGGGAGCGTTGTTTTGGAGCTGGGATGGCAGCATGTTTGGATGCAACTTGACAGGGTAAAACATCACCAGGGCCCTATGACGTTCATCCACTGGTGTTTACATGGCTGGAGGATGCAGTATCTACCTATTTGTGGTCGGAGAAGTGAATTTGCTTATCATCAGTAGTAGCCACATCACACCAATGACAGAGCAGCACCTTTATGGGATTTGGGAATAAGCACTTGTCAACGTAAGGTTGAAAATATTATGCAGTCAAGCGACAAGGAAAATCTTCTGCACTTTTACATATTATGCAATAATTAGCATCCTGTTTGTAACCCAACAAAAGCAGCATGTGTAGCCTGTGCCAAGCCTCCCAAATACTGAGGCAACCCAGTATGATTTGTCAGATATTAAGGGGAATTGTTTGCAGAAATCTGAATATATTAACAACTCATAAGCTACTGAAAGTGTTTTTTGCAGTTATTGTGCTAAAACATCCTACATGCTTAAAAAAAAAAACTAAGCCCAAAGGTTCACCCATGAGCTTTCGTAACCCTTCTCTCCGTTCAAGGCCGGCCTTTGACGCTGGACGTGATTGGCCTCCTTGAGCTTTCTCCGGTTGTCATGTCTGATTCATGAGCTTGACCCCTTCGCAGTCAATGCTGTGACGGGTTTCAGCCCCGCGTTCGCTCCCGACAGCTGATGTTTATCTCCTTCCAGAGGCTGCTCAGTCTTTTCGTCGGGGTCTTTGTGTTTTCACAGATGTACTCTTGTATTGCTTGTCATCGGTGCTCACTCTTCGCGTGTTGAATAATATGAGAGGTTCAGATAGACATGTAAGCCGCTTCAAGGTCCCTGTTGAGTCACTATCTCTCTTGTTTACTGCTGCTGCCTGTAATTTGAGTTTGGGTTTAATTTTATTCTATTCATATCTTTATTTTATATACTTGCAATGATATTCTAAGTTTCTCTATTTATCTGTACTTATTTCTGCCTTAGTGCTGCTGTAACATGTATTTCCCCTCTGGGCGATCAATAAAGGATTATCTTATATTAAAATCTCATTGTATTGTTTTAGCGCCGAAAAGCTGATTTTAATGTAACAGCCGCACCTTTCAAACTGTAAACTGAAGAACAGTAGAGAAGCAATCCAATATTCATTCAATCAAGTTTTGTTTTTGTTTCCCGTCTCCCTCCATCTTTCTCCCACTCGCTCTCTCCATTTATTCAAGAGCTTTAAATCCCTGTGTAAGAATATAGATTGATTAATGAAGGCCATAAACTTCGAGGTTATGACTGCAAATAAAAGGAAAACTAGATTTGGAGAATGGAACAACGCTCCAGGATGCACTGATGCGTGAGTGATGGAAGCTGATGAAGCTCCGGCCTGCACAGAACTGGTGCAGACAGCAACATTTGTTCAAATGAAAGTTCTTGTTCAGAAAGACAGCTGACTAAAAAAATGTGGCTGATTCGCATCCAGCAGAGACGAACCCTGAGGGGGGGAAGAGCTCTGTGCAGCAGTGGTCAAAACCAGAAACCTCAAGGCTCTTGAATATGTTAGTGAAGATCAGTGGCAGACATGTCTGAGAGAGAGAGAGAGCCGAGCACGGCTGAGTTTGAGACAGCTTCATGTGCCTCCTGGACGAGATGGAGTGATCTGCTGCAGAGGATTTTTATTTTTTTTTTTTGGGGGGGGGGGGGGGGATTGTCCAATTGTTGTGGGAGGTGTTCATTTCAAAAACATGCCTTTATCTGCTAAACAGACAAAAAAACAGAATGACAGCCGTGCATTAATTTCATCTTTGTGGAGTTTATGTTAAATTCCATTGGCACACAAAGAGATAAAATAAGAACATCAACTGATACTGAGTGAATATGTGGTAAGATGGATGTTCTATTTCTTCTTTGAGATTTTAAATTAAAGTCATGTTTGCATATCATCAATAAAGTTCAAGCTATTGTTGAGATTATTACAGGCTATGGATTGAGAAAATACACACATACAGACTGTGCAAAGACGTGCAGGTTGCAGGATGGAGCCAAAGACACACAATGACTTACAAAAAAAAAATAAAAAATGTGTCAGTCACTGGCATGAATAAAATAGACATTTCACTTTGCCTGAGATGGCCTCTTGGCGTTATTAGCATGCCCCATTCAAATCAAAGGCACACAGCTGGAGGCAGTGCTTACGGCAAGCTTGTGGGCCGAGCAAATTGGAATAAAAACACTAAGATCACAACCTGACAATGAGAAACAATGTCTCTCTGTGTGTGCGCCTGCAAGTGGAAATGTGTGTGTGTAACAGTGTTACAATGGAAAATCAAACTATCATGTTGCTCCCATTTGAACCATCTATTAATGATTCATACATCAATGTATCTCAAGAAGCTGGAAATAAAATCACAGGGTAAAGCTCATGTTTCAGGTGCTCTGATGATCTTATGCAGCATGCGCACACACATTTCAACACACAACTTCACAACTACATCACACAACCAACTGTTAACTATGAAACAGCCATTTAAACTAAATTAAGACCAGCCAAAATATCCTCGCAGTTCATACACCAGCACAGGCCAGTTTCCTGTCCCACCTCATCTTTCCAAGTGATTGACAGGTGATCTGGCTCCACCCGTCTCTCCGCACAGGCAACAAATCGCCTCTCGCCACATTTGCATATCAGACAGTTATGAGTCGATCTGGCTGTTTCTGACTGTCTGCACATTTGTCTGTCTGACTGGTCAGCTGCCTGCCAGCCATTGCTATGTCACTGTTTATGTCTGTGGACTAATAAAGGAAATTAAAACAAAACGAAGGAACACAAATCTTGAAGGTGAGCACAGACATAATAAACAACTCAACTAAAAGAAAGAAAAAAATGAGATGACAAGATGTGGGACATCTGTGCAATATTCTTGGTATGTTCAATCCAAGAATATACTGTTATATAGTGAAAATTTTACCTCTGCATTTTCTTCCTATTCTATCATAAGAAACAATATATTAAATACAGTTATTAACCCTTTATAGGGCAACCATTGAAATACTTCAATGGAGTATTCAAAAAATTCAACTTCAAAAATTCAACCTTATAGTGTTATTGGAGGACATAACAAAACTTTATTTCTGTTGTAAAATTTTTCACAATTTTTTTTAAATTGTGCGGGAATTACCAAAAATAGTCACTTGCCCAATAAAGGGTTAAGGAGTTTACATGTGTGATGGATATAGCAAATAAGTACTTTTCATTATGGTGTTATCACATTAATGAGGGACGACAGCAGCCGAAATGTAATCTTTGCCCCTAGTGAGACAGGTTAAGACTATAAGCCAGTTTTCCCCAGCTGTCCTTGAGCAAAGCACTTAACCCCCGACTCCTCCAACAAAGCCAGAGCCCTTCTAAGAAATGTCATGGATTCATATTTGTCCTGGAGCCCCTCTGAGTATTTTGCTGTTTTGGAGTGTTTGTGGCTCCATATTGAATAATGTAATGCAATGACTCCCATGAAAAAAAAAAAAAAAACTCTCTTACAAACTCACATAAGAAATCAATCCATCTCTGAGTATGCAGGATGTGAGAAATCTTACAGTTCTTCATTAGCATTTTCTTTAGGCTCCTGTACTGTTCTGAATAAAACATTGCTCAGTTTCCAGCTGTATACAAGCTGCGTATTAGTGTGACGGCTTGAGTTACTGTGTGTGTGGTTTCAAGAGTGTGTGTGTGTGTGTGTGTGTGTGCGTGCGTGTATCCTCTGGGTACTAACCTATTGGAATTCATTGCTCCAGGCTGCATGTCCTCTACTTGTTCTCGCACACAAACACACATACACAAACACACACTCGGCGGGTCTGCTGAACGTGACCCAGCATATCAGCTATTATGTCAAGCCGAGGGACCTGGAAGTGCGTTCAAGCATTGTGTGCGTGTGTCAGCTCCTTTTTTTCCCCCTTTGATGACGACTTATCAATTCAAATGTATCCTGGTGCAAATAGTGCAGAGGGACCGTATATTTAACGAACCTCACATATTTGCTGACACAGCACAGCGCAATACGATGAAAAAGACGAATTAAACCATTTGAATTCCAGGAGGGTTTTTTTTCCCCCCTTCAAGATGTTAAAGGTATATGTTGTTGAATTTCTGACGCCAACAAAAACCCATTGAAATATTCTTTTCATGTCTTTTTATACCTCAGCACCCATCAATCTGAGAGCAGGTTTCTTTCTTTTTTTTTTTCCTTGCAAGTTGTTTTTTATGGGCATGTTTTACTTCAGACGATACCGATGTTCAGAATCGATGTGCGTTCAATCTAGATTGAAGCATTATTATGCAGGTAGCGTGTTACACCACATACAGAGATGAAACTGTGTAGTCCAAATGTGAGAGGTGTAGAAATCCAGCACCACCCATAGTGTAGCATAAAGGGTGTGAAACTAATGATATAAGCAGGAGCTGTAATCTGCTGCCTTGTGCGTAGGCTACATGTACTGCACAGCAGGGACCGGAGGTGCTGAACGTAACTTACAGATATGACGTCTCACTGACTGCTGCACAGTGATCTTGATTTTTCTGTTAATGTCTCGGGTGAATACGGTTAAGCATTTATAAGAGAGAAGGCTGGTGCATCAAGGTGACCAAAATACAAAAAAATAAAAAATAAGTGTTTTTCTCATGTTCGGCTGTTTTTGGCCAAAACACCTAAAAATGTTCTCCAATAGAGGACGTCCACCCAAACTAATCAACCACCACGACAGAATATTGACATCACGTTGGTCTAAGAGAAAACTCTCCATCAGCTCCGGGCAGCGTTCTGCCTCCGCCGTCAGCCAGCTTATGAAATATACTGAACTAAATCTTACACAGCTGTGCAATAATTCCTGCCTGCATTGACTGCTTTGCTTTCATTGTGGTGAGAGTTGTTTATAATGTTCTGTCGACCCTATTTGTGTCGAAGTTAGACTTAAATATTAGAAACACCTCAGAGTATAATGCAACACACTTCAACAGTAACAGCCTTCAAAACAGCCATAAAGTTGAATCAACACCTCTCTTAACATTTTATAATCTTCTTGAAGGCAGGCTTTATTGAATTCCTCTTGTATTATGCAACAGTTGTAATTTGTTGCAATCTACAATATATGATAAACTTGAATATCTACACCATTAATGCATTTCCTATCTCTTGCATTAGGCCTTTTTGGTTAATCTGGAAACAACAGGATTGAATAAAATTATATTCATCACTAATTCAAGTTCAAGAATTAATAGATGATTTTTGTTGAACATAGGAAAGCAAAGATAAGTAGCCAGCTAGTATAAAATAACATGACATTGAAGTTTGGTTTTCCTCCCTTCCATCCCCAGTTTTTGAGTCACCAGCTGTCACTGGTTTAAAAATATTTCACTCAACAGTCCAATACAAAGCCAACTTGATCACTAACTATACAGCATTTCAGAACAGCTACAGAAATTATACACAACCACAGAAAAAGAGACTAAAAGAACTGCTGAAAGACACCAACATCAAACCAGGTCAGCAACTATACTTTAGAGCAACTCAACCAAACCAAGATTCCAATAACCAAACCCCCCCTTAAAAGCAAAAAGTTTTGTTATGTCCTATAAATGATCGCTGCAGCAATTACAAAGATTGAAATCTCAGAGAGTCATTCAAGTCAACGGACTCTTCAGGAGTGATACATGAACTATTGACCTCGTTCAAGTCCAATAAAACCCAACATATTACAGCAAGAAGAAAATGTGGTAACACACATTTTGTTCACAAATGAACAAACAAACCACAATAAAAGTCACTGTTCAATCTTTAACCAAGACCACGAGATCTTCCCCGAACTTCAACCAAGTGCAGACACAACATCCCAATAAAAACAAATCTGTTAATGATGCAGTGTTGAGCCACCCGATCAACTGCTGCTCTCTATTTACAGCACATTCACTCACTGGTACAAGTCAAACTGAACACTTCAGTCTGACACAGGTTAGTGAATGAACCCTCCCTCCCCTTCCAAACCTGTCTGCTGGAGACTGAGCCTCACCACAGTCTGCAATACCTTCACTGCTCTCTCTCTCTCTCTCTCATCCTTCCCGTCACTTAATAATTCATACAAACACTGAAGGTTGCAGGCTGTCCACCCTCCTCTACAAAACAATACTATAAATAGCCAAAGGTGCAACAATCAGCAAATAAAAATGTTCACATCACAATGCAACACAGAAACTAAGTCTAACAGATGATTTAATGATATGATGATCAAACATGTTGCAACATCAACCTATTCATCACATGCAGATGTAAGGACAAAACATGAAATTAGGTTATTTCTAAATGCTGTGATGAAAAACAAAGACTGCAAATAATGACTGTTTACAAAGCTTGAACTGAAAAGTTAAACGTGGGAATCACTTAATTGATTACATATTTTAACTAAATGCAGTTTTTTTTTTTTTTTTTTTTACTATTTTTTGTTGTTCATGAGTATGTCTAGGTCATAGTTTGATAGTTTGACTTTCGATAGAGGGAATAGGAAATATTTCACTTTCCATCTTTCTCACTTCTGGAACTTTTCTCCATTGATGTGGTCTCATCTTGATCTCTGCCTCCTCGACCTTTCTGATGTTGCCCCCTCGCTCCCCCTCTGCTCATGCATCCCTGCTTTACCCTCATCACCTCACCTCCTCACCTACATCAATTCATCCATCCTTCAAACGCCTTCCCTCTCCTTTCCCTCTAACTGCCAGCAATCCAATATTTCTCCATCTACTCGCTCATCCGTCCCTTCATTCCAGAGCTGATTTTTATTTACTGTGCCGCTGACATGAAAAGAGTGCCAGTTAGCTAAGTGGCCAGAGATCTACTTTAGATAAACTGCAATACAATGGATTTTCATTTTTTAGAATACGAATGGTCTCTGGATGATCTGATACTGAAAAAAGAAAGTACCTCACTGATATATTATTAGTGGTATTTCTCTGATAAAGCCATCAACATTGGCAGCATAACCTGAAGCAAACCACTGAGGAGAAATATCAAGGTAATTCCTGAAACATGGATCCATAATTAATTCATGTGAAATCTTTTTCTAAATTAATTTATCTGTTTGATGTCGAACGCAAAGCCTCTCACTCAAATCCTTTTGTAATGCAAACTCATGGCTACTGATTCTTCATACAATACAGTCACAATAGCTCTTCTTTACCTATACGTGTGATACACTATAGATTCACTTCCTCACCTCAGCTAACCTCCATCTCTCATTTGAGCTCATAGTCTACAAGTTGTAAACCTTGAAAACACGAGTAACTACCGAGTATGAATTAACTGCTTATTCATGTGAAGCTATTAGGGCGAAATTGTGAGTTGAAAAAAAAACATGTTTCATAATTTTGCTCATTTATGTTTTTGTGGCAATGACCATTAAATCTACTGCTTACTACTAATCTTACTACTACATATATTACACAGAAATTGCACAGAAATGCTGACTTAGCAGAGCAGGATTTCTCTTATTCAAATGGCTTTATGCAGATATGAAGGTGTTGTCTGAAAATACGGATGATTGATCAGACTACGTCAAAAATGGTTGTGCATGTATCAAGGTATGTTCATCAAAAATGATTTATTCACTGCCATTTGATGTCCCGGTGCAATAATCCACTTTGAGCCTCCCTGATATGTGTTAACAACAGATCATCAGACAACAGGTAACAAGGCCACCATCTAGTCTGCTCTTTAAAAAATGACCAAACTTCTCAGGAAAGAGGTAGAAAACATCTCATTGACGTTTGTGACAACTGTGTCTTTTTCACTATTAGCCTCACTCAAATAGAAACAATCTGATATTGTTGCAAACCTCTTCCAAACTAAACGAAGCACAGTACTTTTTACTGCATCTTCCTCTCAGACTCACCAAGGACATCCAGGTCATCCAACAAGTTTCATTTGCTTCTTATCTCCTCCCTCCCTGTTAGGCACACACGGCGAGTAGACAAATATTAGTGTTTGAAATGAAGCACATATATTATGATTCCTATGGAAGGGAAGTGATTTAAAATGAAACTTCAGGATTTTATCTGTCTCAATGTTGACATCCTTGGAGTAAGCTTCTGCCAGCTGAGAGCAATTTCATTGGAGACTGTGTATACTTATCTTAAAGTTTTTGTGCAAACCTGATTAACGCTTGGAAAAAAAAAAAAAGTTAAGGATAAACTTTAACGGTAAGAATAAGTGAAAGTGAGTTGCAGTTGGACAGAAAATTGGATTAGACCAGGCTCGTCTTCTTAAGGAGGCTCTTGTGTCTCAACTCGTACAATGCGCTGTTATGCATGCTCTATCAGAGAGCTGCAGCCAGCGTCCTTTTTGTGCTATTGTCCGCTGCAGGGCTGGCAACGTCAACTCGGGGGACACACGCAGTCTGAGAGAGGCGACTGTAGCGCTGACATTGGGCTGAGCCCGGGCTTTACTGGCAGCGTCGGAGGGGAGGATGTTAGCAAAACTCTCTGTTATAATAGGCAATGACCTCCACCCTTCTCCGTGACACGCTGTCAGTCCACTGGAGCACCTTCAGTCATTGGCTCATTTCACAAAGCCATGCCAAAGAGCCCATCAGGTGCAGAGTTTGCCAACTACCAGCTAACCCGACAATACCTCCTCCCACAGTGAAATCAGCAGCAGCATTAGCCGCTGCCAGCTGGGAGGGCGTTCAGGAACATTTTGTATGCACAGCCCACCCCACACCCTCCAGTTTAAGACCCGACTGCATCAGCTGAGCGCCGTTATGAACTGTAAAATATTCATGATCTGCGTTTTTTATGTCGCCGTCGACAGCGGAAGAGCGGCGGCGCCGTCGCTATGCAGGTACAAGCCGAGAACTGACGTCAATTTGGAGTCGTTTTCTTGCTGCTTACCGAGCTCAAGGTGTCGCTCACCTTTCCTCAAATGTAGAGCGATGTCAAAATGGAAACATAAACTGAACATAACAGCTGAATTTATGTCTGTGCACGGGGTTTGAATCGTTTTCGCGTGGTGTGATCAAGCCTCACATGACGCTATGGGATGTTGAATTCGTGCAAAGTGAGAATATTTAAATGTTTTGTCTAACATCCAGAACGAGATGTTTAATTGTCTCTTGCCTCTGAAATGTAAATTTGATTGTTTGTGGGAGAGGTTTTGAGAATTTTGAGCCTTTAGACCAACATCTTTTTTATCTTTGTTCGACTTGTCCTTTGTCATCTGCTGATGTAACGCGCCATTACATCCTTATCCTCGTGTCATGTTCAATCTCGAAGTTATTCCTTTCTAAAGCCAGCCAATCCCATTTATTACTGTATATGAGAGCGCTGAGGGTGATGCAGCATAAGACGTGCCTTCCCCCCCTTTAACCACCTCCTCTGAGTTAGTGTTTAAGAGCGAGACAGAGAGGGTTATAACAACCGTCGGCTCTCAGCTAAGAGACTCAGACATACACGCTGTACTTTTTTCAAGCTTTGTTGGGAGAGAGGAGACAAAGACGAGCGAGATGAGAAGGTGACGAGAAGAAGAAAATGAGTGAAAAGAGAAAGGGCAAAGAAGTGAGACGAAGAGGAAAACAAATTGAAAATGGAAATGGATGTTAAAAAGAAGAAAGCGAGAGGAAATGAAGAGAAATGAAGACAGGAAATAAGGAGATTATATTTTTAGTCTGGTCAGGGATTCTTTTTTTCTTTTCCGGAGAAACATGGTCCTCTATTGTCTCCGTCTAATTTACTCCAATCACCACACTGAGGAGCAGCAGAGTTTTGCATTTTGTGTGTGTGTCTTTCCGAAGGCCTGGATATTATAATATTTTAGTTCTTGATGTTTGAGGTTGAGGTTTTTCGTTTGCCCCAATAAACCGGCACTCCAATTATCTGTTAATTACCTCTAAGATAATAAAGACTCCTATGGGCTTTTCTTAACAAAATATTCATCCTAGTTCATCAGTCACCAGTCCTTTTTTTTGTTGCACCATATGATCTAAAACCTGACGATTTCAGAGCTCAGAAACCCTCACACACTGGCTGCTGTATCTCAGATGTAGCTATGTGTTTAATGCTGTTTAGCCTGTGTGTATGAAACAACAAAGCATCTACAACACACGCTGTTATTCAATCTTGTCTTCTACAATGATAACAACTTCGGCCTCGGTCTTCATTAGATGCTGAAAAATGGTTTTGTTGATGGGAAATAAGACCACAAATCAAAGGTTTTCTATAGCAACCTGATGCCTTCATTATATTCTGGCAGGAGAAACTGTGCAATATGTCACTTCATATGAGTGCAACATTGAATGAAAAAATATATATATATCTGAGCATTGGCAGGAGTCTGTTTGAAAGCACTATGAAGGCTCCCTTGAAGGCAGGGTTGCACCCTGAGGCCGAGTCATTGTCTAATCTCCTGATGAAAGTATTGACCTGTCTATGATCAGATAATGGGGACTGGAGTTAGACCAAATCCCAGTGAAACAGCTTGGGTCCATAACAGTTATTGTACATTCAGTCCACCAGATCCAAGGAACACACAGCGAGCCCATTGTCCAGAAAGACACCCCCATAAAAGTGTTTTAGCCCCAGCCGGTTTTCCCCCGCGGGACGCTGTGCTGTAAATCCCTGCAGCAGAATAGGAAAGACAAAACTAACCCACGGTATCGAGCAAGGGGAGACAGACTGCGGCATGTAAGAAGCCACACAATTGGGAATTTTCACAGGCTTTGTGGAGTTCCACACAGGCTGGAACTAGTGTGAACAATACAAAGCTGACGTCCCCTGATGGCGAAAAAAGTTGAGGAAGGCAGGAAACTCTCAATTTCAATAAAAAGCAACTGAGATTTCAACAAGGGATTTATGGCAGTTTTAAAGGGCAGGAAATATCTGTCCAGTAGTGGTTTATTCAAAATGCTCTTTAATACTTCATTATTTGAGTGGGTGAAGCAAAATTGCATCTGCAAAAGTAATACAACTTGCTTCAAATAACTTTCAACTCAAATTTGTGAATCTTAGAATATTAATATCTGTTTATCGGTTCAGTACATTTACATGCACATTAGTGTTCCAGTTATGATTCATACACTGGTTTTGATCATATTCAGGATAGAGATAAAATGAGTAATGCAAATCCTTGTGTACATCAGTCTCTTATTATCCAGCTTTGTGATTAACTGCAGCATCTCTGTCCTCTCAACATCCATGCTACTCTTTGGCCTTTCTTTCAATTGAGTAAACTCACGTTGGGTTTTGGCCACCTGGACGCATAAGTTTATCAGTGCCATGTTATCCAATGATCCATCATTCCAATTTCCAACCTTTTTCTGACCCTAACCATTTAACCCTAACAAAGTAACACTAGCCAGTCAGAGACACTGGACGGGTCTTTTCAGACATTATTCGGACCATTGGGGTTTTGGAATAATGGGCTGTCGGAACAAAGGGCAGTCCCTGCGTTTGGCTTGTCAGTCTTACAGTATCACTCATGCAATGGATGAGCAATGGATGGTATCAAGTTTGACTTTCACATTCACTTTAGCACGTTGATCCTCATTACATTATGGACTGTCAAATGTTGAGGTTTGGTTAGGGTTAAGGCACAAAACAACTTGACTGGGGAAACACAATGGTTTGAGTTCAAATGACGACAAAGTCTGATGTTTCGTTGACCCATTCATCCACTTTGACCTCCTCCCTTTTTTATTCTTTAAAATGCAAGATTTCCTCTTTCACTCCTGCCATATTTACCACAACTGCTTGAGGGTTGAATGTAAACAGATGTTGTTTTGTAATCTCCATGTTCAGGTGCCTAAAAATCGGGATTCGAGTTTATCCGTGTTTCTGCAACCAGCGTATATTTATGTGTAAAATGCAGGACACTCATACTTACACCACATATATATTCTATAGACACTGTCTACACTGGCTTATGATACAGACCTCTTATCATAATCTGACTAATCTCATTAACCACCTAACTGTGTTGTATCTCATTGCTTCTGTCCCTGAGTGGAGTGATGTCTAAGCCATATTAGTTAATTATGCCTTGTGAAGTTGTTCTCGACAGTGTTGGAGTTATATATATATACACAGCAGCTTCTTGCCAAGTCTTCAATATGCTGCTCGGTCTGTGTAGGGCACATTGAAGAGCAGAGTGTTGAATGCCAGATATTTCTTTATTAACGTTTGTTGTCATAAAACGTTTCAAAACTTCACAACTCGAGTGTTCCCTGCACGAGCCGTGTTTCACATGAAGGGAATCCTGTGGCTTTCATCTGATTCTCTGTCTTAATTCCCATCTTTCTTGCTGTCTCTCTCTTTCTGTGTGCATGTCCTTCCTCATTAAAGTCAGTCGCTTAACTAAGTTATGGATCAGCGCCATCTGCTCTCCTTGCAGCCAGATCGAGAGAAACAGAGACGGAGCGAGATAAAGTGACAGGGGCACAAAAGAAAAAAAAGGTTGAAGAGCGAGCGGCTGGCAGACGTATGAGAGAGGGAGAGAGGAGAAAGACAAGAGAATGAAGTAGAAAGAAAGATGGCACGAAAGTGTAGCGAGAGAAAAAGATATGAAAGCAACATGATGACTATAAATTTATTTTCCCTGTGGCAACTGTCTGTTTCATATTGGAAGGTCACATCACTGTCCAGATGTCACATGATGTTAAACTAAATGTGTGTGAGTGGGAGTTTGTCAAGAATAAATTACATTCTGTGGCACATACGATTAATATGTATGAAAAGAGGACAAGGAAAAGTTCATAAAAAATTATACTCATTTTATAAATTAAAATCAAGTCGTTTTTTCACTCTTATGGAGTTAAGTTTTCTCCAGTTCTGTTTCTATCATGATCGGATAACATTTCAGTGCACAGCAATATAAAACTGTTTGGTGGTTTATAGTACATCCAGTTCACTTTAATCCTCCCATGATGCTTTTCAATGTGAGGCCATAACTGAATGAAGCATGTCCACTAATTTACGTAACACGCTGTTTGTTCTCAACGCAACAGCAATTTCACATTATGAAATATTACTTTCACAGAGGCAATTTCATCAGCTCAGTGTGATCATATGAATTATAGTGTATTATTAGTTTGGGGTGATTGCTAAACTTTTAGAACATCGAGGCTGTTATAAACAAACATATGTACCAATTTGGAAGCTGCATACATAAGTCCAAAACACATAAAAGATAATTGTGCAAACACTCCAAAAAAGGGGTAAAGGTTAAACATATTTGAAATGTGCTTTTTTTTTCTTTATGACAGCGAGGTCTGGGGCCCTGATTAAAGTTAATAAAAACTGTAGTAGAACAGCTGGGTAAGAGCATTTTGGATGCCATCAAAAGCTGCTCTCGCCTGGCGAGTGGAGCAAAGCTTGGCGGGTCAGTGAGACACACCTGGTCCCTCCTTATTATTCATCCAAAATTATTCAATGAAAAATGTTAAATTGATTTGATTTGTGCGCTCACGGTGTTTTTTGTTCCCATTAATTCGCAGGATGAGTTCGGTCATGATGCTATGGGTCAGTAAAGCAGTCGGTGAGAGGCGGCTGTGTGCAGGAGCTGAACAGCAGGTTGGGGGGAGGGAGGGTGATTGACAGCTCAGGTGCTCAGTACTTCATCTGAAATCGGCTCACCATTTTGTTTTTGCACAATTGGCAAGTCAGAATAATAAAAAAAAAAAAAGTACATTTGGAAAACAAGGCCAAATATACAACCCCCAGCCGGCAATAACAATAAATAATGTAAAATTATTTTCTGCTGTCTGGCCTCTAAAACAAGATACCAAAGATAGAAGGTAGACATCCTCTTGAGCTGTAATACATTAGACAAACAATCTGAATTGACTATTTTCAATTCAATTTAGTTTGCCATGGGAAAGTGGTCAAGACAAGACGAGGGGTTTCCATGAACATGCTTTATAATTCACCCAAGGGGGCAGACTGTGATTGAATAAGCCAGTGAATACATGAATTCAAATGCAAGTAAATTAAGGACAAGCCTGCTCGAGATGAACAAGTTTGCGCGACATGTCATCCAGACACGACTGGAGGCGCCGCTGTTCCGAACGGCCAAGCGCCACGAAGGCAAAAAGTGGTCACAGAGAAGGATGAGACGTGATGAATCATCCAATAACGAAGCGCATTGTTTTGGACAGTTTGTCCCCGAAGGCATTCGTGGTGTTGCACTCATTTGCACTTACAAAAAGCTGTGTGAAGAATGAAAAAAGAAAGAGAGAGAGAGAGGAGATCAGATCCTGCCGACTCTCTTACATCTGCACAATCACCTAAAGTGGCTACGCTCGTCTGATTGCAGCTTTCAAAAAGTTACACAAATTGTCAAATGCAGCCCTTTGCAAAATCTTAAAGGTTCGAGAGAAGGAGGTTTCGGATGCTGTTTGACCATCGCACAAGCAATTTGGTCGAACATAGCTAGAAATTTAATCTGCACGCTAAATGAGAGAGCAGCACGTGCAGGAATTTCTCCTGGCTCACACACAGAGCACGGGCAAGAAGAAAAACTTGTTGAGGGCTGAATGGGTCTTCCAAGGCAGAGACGTGTGTGGTGCATCCAATCAAGTGCCAGGCAGCAAAATTGCTTTTCAGGGCCAACTCCGCCTGTCTGATAAAACAGTAACTGCAGGGTAGTTAGCAACTAGTTTGCAACACTCAGCTCTGTGCCCAGTTTTAGGCCACTGTGCTGGGATTTGTTTTAGTGAGTTCGCATGGGCGTGTGTGTGTGTGTGTGTTTGCAAGTGTGTGTGTGTGTGTGAGAGAGAGACAGAGAGAGAGAGAGAGGGGTCGGCAGGATGCCAGCGTCCTCGTTTGACACAGTGAGACACTGACAGGTCTCAAGGTCTGCCAACTCACATCTGTAAAACTTTTCATGGCCAGAGGCAGTTATTGGAGGGGTGGGGGTGGGGGGGTGCAGGAGATGGTGAGGGAGATGGTGAGGGATGAGAGGAGGGAGGATGATGGGATCAAGTGCACGAGAGACAGGCAGCCAGACATGTACACACACAGGAGGAGCGCTAATAAGCCTTTAAGGGTAAAACTAAAAAGCTGAGGGGATTTTTTTTGGAAGGATGGATGAATGGATGGAGCGAGGAGGAGAGGGAGGGAGGACAGGCATCTCGAAAGATTTCTGAGACGAGAGCCAAGACGCACAAGAAAATCATGACCCAGTGAAGCTCGTTCCAACATTCCTTAAACCAGCTGCAGAAATGATTTCAGTCATTTTTACAAATAGTCGTGAGAAGGAAAAACCATTTTGAAGCTCATAACATTTCAGAATTAATTAGCTGATAGCTTGTGCGGAGGCATTTTATCCCACTCTCTTTGTTCACCTCCTGTGCTGCTGCTTCTCTCTCGCCCCATCTGCTGCTGTTCTTTATTCTGTTTCCTCCACAATCCCACTTCTCAAACCAATCATCCATCTTTACTGTGTCACTCCTGTGATTTCACATTTTGATGCATGTTTTTTTTTCTTTCCGTGTTTCATCTAGTTTCTTCTTTTTCCGTTTCTCTCCTCGTTTGTTCACCCGCTGCATCAGCACTTTCAAGTTGTCGTGAGCAAACGTATGATGACAACGGAGATATATCGACACAGCTTAAAATCATGGGGATTTTCTTAAAATCTTGAGGAGAAATTTCTTCTTTGAACAGGACGTGCATGCACTTCGGGGTTTTTTGGAGGGTTTTTTTTTTTTGGGAGTCCAGAGTTTATGAACCATAAACTGCAAAAACATGGAACCAAGCAGCAAATTGCATTTGGACTGACAGCACGATTGATTTGCCCTCAAGCTGCTCATTGAAGGAGGTGTGTTTTTGATATTCTCACCCATTTAAGGGTCAGTGAAATACATGAAAAGGAAAACACAGCACTTGCAGTGGCCCCACAGGTTGTACGTAATCATTTATCCAGGATGTGTGAGACTGATACATAAAGTGAATATAATGACAAACAGGAAGGAGGATGGAAGGATTTTCTTCATTGTATATTAATAATAAAGACATCCAAACTATGATGTAACACATTGTGTGGTCAGCAAAAAGTGTTAAGCTAAGCAGAATATGTTTCATATTTTAGATTCTTCAAAGTGTCCACTGTTTGCCCTGATGACAGCTTTGCTTATTACCTTGTACACCCAAAGTTAATTAGTGATGGATGTTCTTGTCTTCTTAACGTATTAATGTGTGACAATTAGTCAGGTTGTGTCTGCAACAACTAAGAGGAAACAAAAGTCCATCAAGACGTGATGATCAGTCACTCCACAAAATTCCAGAATCTTTGAATGCATCTCCAAGTGTAGTCAAAATAACCATCAAACTTAATGATGAAACAGACTCAGTTCATTCCAGCTACCAGCCACAGAAATCACAGATGAACAATACACCTATCATGACACATGGCCGCCCATCTTGAGCCTAGTTCTGTTCCAAGGTTTCTGCCTGTTAAAAGGAAGTTTTTCCTCACCACTGTCGCCAAGTGCTTGCTCATGATGGAAACTGTTGGGTCTCTATGGATAACATTATAAAGAGTGAGGTCAAGACCTGCTCTGGATGGAAAGTGCTTTGAGGTGACTTGCATGCTTGTTTGCAAATATCTCTTGATGTACTGTCTTATTCCTTGAGCAACACTCTCTTGGCATATCAAATGATGAAATATTCGGATGTCCGAACTTGTCCAAAACGCAACATCTCAAGTCAACAGCATTTATTTCAACTCATGATTCTGCCATCACAACCTCATGTTAACGTCACTAACTTCAATCTCCAATCTAAATGTACACAGTGCCCTCTGTTGGAGTCCAGTTAAATGCCAGTACAAACTCACTGGAGTCATTCGCCTCTAAATTCATTAAGATAATGGTGTCTTTTATTGAGATTTGGGGATATGTTTTTTCCCTTCGAGGACGTTGTGAGCAGAACTGAGATGATCCATGGGCTTGTCCCGGCCCCGGGGTCGTGTTACGCCCGCGTGTGGTCTAGCCTATTTTTCTTTATGCTTTTCCCTCACAAAGTAAAAGGGAAGTAGCTCTGTGCTTATGGAGACGGATCAATTAATCTCCTCATTAATGAATCACATTTGAATTTTGCCAACAGCTTGTCTCTGTTTGTGTCTTGGACAGTGTGAAACATGGCCGACATTAGAAAATATTGCTTCCAGTTTTTGGACGATGCCTTACATTCTCCCTCAAGCATGTGTTTCCTAATGTGGTTTTATAATTAAGTAGTTCTGCATGTATGTGTATGTGTGCCATGGAAGACTTTGTGTGTGTGTGTATCTACAAGTGTGTATGCATTAATGTGTGTGTGTGTGTGTGTGTGTGTGTATCTACAAGTGTGTATGCATTAATGTGTGTGTGTGTGTCTGTATGTAAAAGTCTGCAGTTCAGCTATCCTGCTTAGAGAGCAGTTCCTAAATGTCAGTCTGGCCCCTGCAGGGCTTAACTTCCTGGTACTGGAGGATTATGGGAAAAATGTCAGGGAGAATCTGAGGTACTGACAAGAGCAAATGAGTGCGAAAAAGCGAGAGAAAACAGAGAGAGGGAGAGACGGAGAGATAAAGAGCCAGACACGGAGAATGGGTTTTGGGAATATGGGGATGAATGACAGATATTAATCATAAGACATACATTTGCAAAGGGCAGAACACACACACACACACACACACACAGACACACACGTGGCACGTTGCATAGCCGAAATGTGTTATATAAGTACCACTGTGCATCTCTCTCTCTCTGTGTGTTACAGGTTGCATCCTTTGACTGGCAGCGTGTCCATCTCATTCGCAGACTCCACAGCAATTTCAGACCAGTGACGAAACAGAAAACAAATCGCGCGAAGACGTAGAGTTAGTAATCAACATGTACTGAACATGACGTCCCCTTTGAAGCGAGTGTACTCAGCTGGAGGGCGCATTACCACTTTGCCTTGATTTAGATACTGTAGCGGCGAAATTAAACACACACTCTGACTCTCGCTTGAGTTGCTTATAGATAGTTTAGAAAATGGTGTTTAAATTAAAGCCTCGTTAACAAGGATGGAAGAGTGGATTGGGAGATAAAATCGTGCACTCACAAAGGGCAAGTTGTGTTGTCGGGATTGACAGCAGAAGAAGCTGCTTTACACTGGTTTGTGATCTGCTGTATATATCTGAGGAAGTTAAAGGGAGGCAGGTGAGATTGGGATTTGCAGAGTGGATGTCTGGCAGGTAAGAGTGAGCCGCTGAGAAGCAGGTCTACATCAAAGGTGCGGGGAGCAAGAAGGAAACAGCTTGTGCCTTATTTTCGCAAGCCAACCGTGATTTGTATGATGTGGCCACAACAAAGTCCCTACATAATGAAAAAAAAAGAGCCGACTCAGGTGCATCTAAGAAAAATCAATCACAGGATAGATATAGGCGACATAGTGAAGCAAAATGATACATAATGCAGCCCAGAGGAAAGAAAACCTTATGAGAAAATATCCAGTAGTTCAAAACAGATAATTTAGACAAAGGCTGTTTTTGATGTGATAAGGAAACAGATGGAGAAAAAAAAACAAAACAAAAATGATGCCGGAGTGGGACTTTGAGCCAACGTCCCACTGAAGCCAGGACAGAACCTGCATCTACTGCCAGGTAGAAACACTGTCAGACGAGACGTCAGCCAGCGCTAACATCTGTGGAAGCTACGACATTGATAGTATCCCCTGACACACAGTATTGCTTTGCACAAGTGTCTGAGAAATGTGCCTGAGAGGGAGAAAAGACAAATAGGTACACGCATGCACGCACACGCGCGCGCGCACACACACACACACACACACACACATACACACACACACACACAGAGTACATGTACCACTGCTGTCTGCAACACATAATATAAAGTGTGATATATATACTAATACTGCACATTAATATGTAAAATATACATTAATTCTACCAAAACACTGACAATACATGAAACAGTAAAAGGCAATTTCCAATAAATCTAAAGTTATGTTGTGAACACGCTGTACATCCAGCTTCTTCAGCTTTACTCGCATATATTTTCACACAGTTCGTCACAGTTTTGTCCTGCAGCTTTCCGGCACCCTACAGGAAAACACTGTGCTAAAAGATTCTGTATTTACAAAGATCCCTTCTTGGAAAATGCGACAAATCAATACTAATACAAGAACCAATGTGGCCCAGCCAGTGATTTAATGTGTGGTTTCTCCCGCTGCAGCCGCATGACTCAAAGTGAAAACGTTCTTCATAGCTGGAGGCAAATGTCCAAATTTCTGTTAAAGCACGACAAATATATTCAATCAATCCCAGATGAACTGTCTTAGTTAAAGTCAGGAAGTAGGGTTTCAACAATCGCTTTCATTAGCAATTGATGTGTCGATTATTGTCACAATGACTCAATTAATCGATTAGTCAAAAAAACAAAAAAAAAATGGAAAATGCTCATCATAATTTCCCAGAGGCCAACGTGACGTCTTCAAAATTGCTTCCAAACAGCAGTCAAAAACATTCATTTCCTATTATAAATGACGAAGAAAAGCAGGAAATCCTCATATTTAAAAAGCAGCAAAAACCTGACATTTTGAAAAATGGCTGAAATGACTAATCGATTATGAAAATAATTGCGGATTAATTTTCTTTTCCATCAACTAATGGAGCCTCTGACTGGGATCCAAAATGTTGTCTGTGCACCTTTTATACATTTTTGCCCTCATTGCTCTGCAATTATCTCCACTTGTGTTCTCCTGCTCATTGTGGTGCTACCGCAGAATGACAGGCAGAGAAGACGACTTGCTGAGGGACTTGAAACAGATGTGCTCTCGGGTAGCTCTGCTTTCAGCCTGACACTGGAGAACTATTAAAAACATTTTCAAAACTTACTCAGGCTTTACACTCTCACAAGCCCTTCCTTCAATCAGGATGCTTTTAAAAGCTGAAATATCTTGAGCCCACTTGATACCCTCGGACTCAGAGGTTTCATACTGAGAAACAGACAAACCATCCTATTGTGGACCAAATTAACGCAATGCCACCTCGGGCCATATCCCTCACGTCGAGCGGCGTGTCCGTGTCGAGCTGACCATGACTGTGGTTAATTTGCTACGCAGAGCAGAACAGAGGTCAGACTACAGCAGGAGCGGAAAACACAAATCCCCACGTTGTAACAGATACAGGAGGATGAGAAAATCTCTCTTTTGACAGCGCCTATAATGAGAGCGGTGTGGAATCATAACAGCAGAGGTGATGCAATCCCTCACCCAGGTTTGCCTCACCTCTGGGTGCACGACCGAGTGATACAGTGTTAGCGTTGCCTCCTCAAACGAAAACCTAATCAACACCAAACAAAGTCCAATCACTGTGGTTAATCCTGGATTTACTATTGATTTTTTTGGCAAATTGCATCTATGCAAATCGCTGTTACATCTCTTTAAACTGACAGTTATGAAGCTATATATCTTTTGTTCACAGTCTGGTGACGCCACTGAACCAAGGTCATCTTTGCATTTTTGAGATGGAAATACGAGCTCTCCGCACCAAGGTAATCGCTTGTGTCACTTACATTCCCCTTTACGAGTTCAATAAAAGCGAGAGCAAGGCCACTTACTTTTCATATATAGCATTCATAACTTTTTCCGTCGCAGTAATGTTTTTGTGCTGAGTGTGTGAAAATGAGTGGGACGACACGTACCGTTGTGTCCGACAGCTTCATTTTGTGCTGCATTTGCTGAGCCGGGGTTCACAACTCTGTTCCTTTGTTTCAACGAGCGAGAGCCTGAAATGCATCTTGAAAATAGCTGACTAATCCCAACGCACATACCAAAGCACAAATAAAGTTATCCAGCATCAGTGTTACCTCCAAATACTGCTCTCAGTTGTATTGTCTTAAATATCTGTTTCAGGGAAGAGCAATACTGGAGATGCTGCCAGAGGTCCAACTGTTTGAGATGGAGCTTTTACTAAAGGCTGGATTTACCGTCAGAGGGTTGACGATGTTCGGGGGTCACAGTCTTTAAACTATGAGCTGCTGACATATGCAGCTTATAATAGAGATACTAAGTTACGAACGGTGACTCTGGTTACTTACTCACACACACAAACATAGATCAAAACACACACATACACACACTCAGAAGTCCACCTGCCTCAGGGACTGGAAGAACTATTAATTCACAAGGAATGAATCTTTATGAAATCTCAACCCTTACATTTTCCTTTGAAGTTAACATTTTTATTAAACATAGGCCATGTGGTAGAAATTGAACTGCGTAAACGTGCATTGTATAATTCTGAGCACTCATTGACTGACGAGGCAGAGACATGGTGTTTGTTTGAATATTGAGAGAAATAAAGTCTCTTCACTGTCAAATCTGCCACAGTTTTTTATCATGAAGCAACCATTTTGATAGATAAGGATCGGCATCTTTTCCATATGATTTGGACGTCAGATGAATCCAAGGCGCTTCTTCTCTTTGTCAACTTAACTGGCCTTGTAACATTTTTACTACTAAACACTACATGAAACCTAACCTAGTCTTAAACATGTTGCTTCTCAGCCTTACATCCAATCATACATCTTATCTTCTTCAGCCACAGTGCAACATGAAGAAACGCTCTTTCTCTAACTCTCTGATTATTTTTGTTTGTTTTAAGCACCAGCACTGATCAGTAACACTGACCGAACAATTACTTCACAAAGAAAATTGGCGGCTTGCTTCTAATTTCTGAGTCTCTACTAAATGTGTTAGAACAAAACCTGCAGTTGTTATTCAGGTTGGCTTTAGGTGATGCAACATGAACGTCTGACTTGCAGCATGTTTCCAACTTTAATGCAGCTTAAAGAGAGGATGTAGGTTGTGGCAGTGTGTTTCACTTTTGGCGTTTTCCTTTCGATACATTTCTTTTGTTCAATTGTGTGATGTTTGTATTTTGAACACTTTGACTCCTATTGGCAGGTCTCTTTGGTAAAAGGCAGCTTGTCTGAGTTGGAAAAATGTTGGGTGGTTAAATGGAATTGCTTCATTTTACGACAACTAATAATAATAAATAATACTCGTGTTGACTAATTCTGATTAATCATGTTTTAGAGAAGTTCTGCTTTTCCTCTCCATGAACTATAACATACTCAGTCTTGGGCAATGGTTGCTGTATGAGTGACTGCAATTGGTGCTGAGTGTTTCAAGAGTTCTTCCTCTGCAAACAGTTCGTCACAAATCTGTTGTTTCATGTCTTCATTTCGTCAATTCGGACCAATTTGTATGGATTATGCCTTGGATGAACCTTAACAGGGAACAAAGTCAGCTTTAAAAGCTTGCAGGTTGTAAAGGTGTGCATTGTGAGTGTGTTTGTGTGTGTGTGCCTCCCTGTGCTGTACGTCCATGTGTGTTCCATTGTTTCAAAGTGGTGGACCATCCATCACCATTAGGCTGAAGCAGAGAGCCTGACTCACACTCAGGAACAATCTAATTCCGCTAAAAACACCTCTCTCCACCACTCTCTTCTTCACTTTCCCCATTGTCGGGTTTCTCCGCTTCACCTTCTCGTTTTCTCCCCTCCTCTCTCCCTCTGCAGGATTTAGGCAACAGACTTCGGCAGATGAAAACCTCCCAAGCATGTCTGCAGTAATACCTCACGCACACACATGCCGCGCTCCACACACACACACACAGGACACAATCTTGCAGTCAGTATATTGTTCTAACTCAGCCTTTGGCGTGTGTGTGTGTGTGTGTGTGTAGTTATCATTCCGTAAGCAGAGCTGAATGTGAGACGAGAGCCTCTTCAACTTTTCTGTCTAGGACCCAAACAGAGCGAAAGTAACACACTGCAGCAAACTGAGGCTTTCCGTTAGACTAGTGGATTTTGGGCTTAAAATTGGGCTTGAGGAGTTCTGGAATAAGAAACAGTCGCCGTCTCGTTCTCAATACAAACATGCACATAACCTTTAACTACACGACTCGAGAACACCGATGTTTGCAGAATGTCAGAGAAGGATAAGGAAGAAGTCACAACTGACATTCATGTCTTACTTTTGAGTATGAATCTTTTCTATGAAGGGGCAAATATTAAACCTTTTATTACTCATGAAGGCAAATATTTTAAAAAAAAAAAGGGCTGTTGCAATGTTTTCACAGCAAAATCTCACAATAGATACTAAATAAAAATATCTGTTTGTAGAGAGCAACTACATTAAAATAATACACATCTGTTAAATGATGAATGGAGCTAATTACAAACAAAAAGTCAGTTTATAAGTTTAAAAACAAAGAAGCAAAAGCAGAAAAAAAATGTGCAGACACAGAAAAAGAAAGTTAGATAAAGGTCAGATTCACAGAACGGCTACTGAGTAAAAGAACATTTGCTACCAGCCTTTAAAATGAGACTGAGCGGACATTCGAATTCATACTTAGTATCAGAGCTGATCTGGGCATATTGTAATGGAATGTATAGGTTAAAATAAAGCTGATCAAATAATCACACTTCTGTCCTGCACACTTAATGACAGCCTATACCGCCAGCATTCGTCTGCACATGCGAGTCAGAATGTGTGTGTGTGAATGTGAAATTGTATTTGGGCCCCACCGGTGACACTGGGTTCAGTGGGTGACACAGGGATCCGCTGAGCTCTGCTGCTTATGAATCCATTATCTCTCCCCTATCTCTCTCTCTCACACCAGCAAAGAGCAGCGTATAAAACATTCAGTTAGCAGCGGCGCGTTCACTGGTTGAAATGATAAATGTCAAAACAAAACTTGGCCGTTGGTTAAAGTGCTCCCTGTAGCCTGTGTCTGCTCACAAAGATTGTCCCTGTTTAGCTTTCATTTATGTCATATCACTTGTTTAGATTCAAGTGTTTGAAGCAGGATTTCAGTAATTGGATAAAGTAGCTCATTAAACATAACAAAGCCAAATCCAATACATCATATTACATGTTGCATATAATCAGAATAAAGGGAAATGTAAGTATCAGATTTGGCAGATTCTCAGTGCTAAAGTACTTAGGTCAGGATCCAGGCCGAAAAAACTGGACTGGCTGTTTGAAAGTAGTTTCACAGTCCTGGGGTCTCAATAACAAAAACACCTCCATCCTTCAGGCTGAACCCGGCCTGTGGAGTGACTGATACCCGCGAGTGTTGTAATACAGACAACACGAAGCTGGAGAAACAAGGAGCAAGTCAGTTCTACAGAGACAGAGAGCAGGGACACCAGAAGAAGAATGACGAGATCTGTTTCTCTGTCTATGAGTACTAAATTTTAGATCAGTTACAGCTCTGCCAGAGTATAGAAGAAGAGATATAAGAACCTTGTCCAAGTCACTGAAAGATATGACTCAACCTCGGCGATGATCTGGAACAACGGAAAGAAACAACTCTGTTTCTAACCTAAACACTGATCTGCAAGGGAAGCATTAAAAAGCTATTTTGGGTGTTTGGTTTCAGAGGTGATTAGTGTATTAATGTATGTGCTGTGTAAACCTGCATGTACAGGTCATGTGGATGCTGCAGACGTGTAGCAGCAGATGGAAGACGGTAGGAACATTTGCACTGTAATTTCTGGCCTGTGTAATGTGCAGCAGACGCGCTCTGAGGCCCGCTAATGTCACCCGCTAATGTCGCCCAGGTTCGCCCGACCGCAGATGTTAAATTGGGCCCGCGATACCTGCGGCCACACCCTCCCACAGCCGCTCGGCGCCGATCAGACTCCACTCATGACTGCGCTCATCTGCATTACCCTGTAAGACCTCACGACGATCCCGGTCAAACACTGATTTCCCCGAGTCTCCGTTATTTGTATTGTAGGATTAGCGCTCAAACCTCCAGCTGCAGGAAGAGGCTCTACCCTCCGGCCGTTTTCTTGATCGATACAGACGGTTGATCTGACTCGGCGCGCTGAATGTCAAGTCACCTTACCAGCCAAAGTATGACTTCTTAGTACTGCCGTGTTGTGTTGATCCAGAAATTATGATGTATGCTTTTATGCATGTGCGCAGATTGGAAATGTCCAGTCTGTGCTCTGAATATGTTGATTACCCATGAGTCAATATCTTACATTTTGGATGCACGCTCTCTTGGGATCAATACTGTGTACAGCGTGAGGAGCCATTTCATTCCTGTGCAAAGCTAAAGACGGATGCAAAAATCTTCCAAGGCAGTGAAGGTAAAAAGGAGGAAGGAGGTGGAGAAGGAGGCTTGTTATCGAGGCCGAGAGAAGGGAGAGGACGGGGGGGGGTCATTTATTTTTCAGTTCTCTTCACATGTGATTAGTTCTCTTCGGAAACATGTAGGAGACAACCTCAGCTGGAAAAAAGAGGGGAAGATAAAAGGTTTCGCCTGCAAAGAGTAATAACACGTTGGAAAAGCAGTAATGAAACTATGAGGTTGTTGCAGGCCGGGAGTTTTTTTAAATGCCATGCAGGTATTTGCTGGTGGAGTTCACTCAATCACTCATGGGTTTGGCTTTTTGCCCGTTAGCGTTACAAAATGTCGGCTTTGAAATGTAGTGTGAATGTGAAGCAGGGCAGTGATGGGGAGAAAGAAAAGGAAAAAAAAGAGCATGCTGCAACATTGTGTGGGTAGCACCCAATTGCAGAGATGACAAAGAGGCTTGGCACAGGTTAAAGTCTCTTTATATATGACTCAGCAGGACAACAAATACAAAAAACTGAGCGCCGACTGTGGACACACAGCTGCAAGGAGAAAAACAAGAAGCAGAGCACCAGCTAATTATCACTCCCTCTACACAAGGAGAGACAAACTAGATGGACTGGCTTGACTGGCGTCGTCGGCTGCAGTCGATTCCAAGACTGAGCAATCTGTGACTAAAAGACACACTGTTCTATGGCAAGGAGAAACAGGAGAAAGCAGCGACAAGCAGATTGAGTGAATGTTTGTATTGGCCATGAACTGCCACCGGTGGCATCGCTGCCTGCTGGCGTCAACATGGGCCAGCACCTCAGACAGTTCCCGTGCTGCTGACAGACCCGGGATCAGCACGCTGGACAGCGACAGGGAGAGCGGCTAAGAGGCTTCTCAGACAGAGGTCTTAAACTGATCGGCAGTCAGATTCGTTTATTTTCATTTCATTTCAAGGTCATGAAAATTTGTGCAGCAAAAATTCACACGTCAAACTCTTCTTTTAATTTTTTTGCCTCAGCTTCAGTTGCATAAGGTCTATAAATACAAGCAGGAAGACGTGCATGGTTTCTATGGACTAGTTGTTTCCCCGCGCTGAACTCTGCCGCGGCACGTCTGCAGTGTTTCAACATTCGCAACTTCGGGGTGAAACGGTAACTCGGCAGAGCTACAAAAGCCCCACAAACATTGCTGCGAGCATCATCCCCCATGTACCTCCGCCTTGATCTACGGTGGGATACACAATGTCGGCTTTCCAACGCATTACCGGGGAAAAAAAGAAAAACGCATTGTTTCTGCAAATACACAGTGTTTAAATGTACTAAATGTACGTGGCTATTGTAAGTGAAATCTATCTCTGCCTTGGCTATCTGATACCCTGATAAATGCACTGTTTGTTTTTCTGCCGGTGAAAGTGTTTTTGTGAGGAAACAATCTGAAAGTCATTTCCACCGGAAGACTTTAGGGTGGGTGTGTGTGTGAGAGAAAGAAAGCGTGTGTGTACAGCTGTATGTGTGTGTGTGTGTGTGTGTGTTGGAGAGTAAAGCCCGCTGGAGAAAACCCAGACAAAACACTTCAACTCTGAATTCACTTCTTACTCCTTCTCTCTCTTTTCACCAAGGAGTGCCTAAGAGGTAGAGATGCTGGATTAGGATGTGTGTGTGTGTATGTGTAGACTGGTTTCTAAGTACAGGTGCTTAAGCACGTCTGGGCTTCACAGAGATGAATCCTCTCCTACCATTTCTCTCTCTCTCTCTCTCTCACACACACACACAAAGACACAAAAAGATGCGAAAATGACAACATGCATTATTTCAATCTCTCACGCTCATTTAGGATATCTGGCGCCTGCCCTCCCAAACAGCACAAACAAATGAGAGTGCAAACATCAGAGCTACACACACACACACACACGTAATAATCTGAAAGCAGGGGGATTTGGATTTATTTTATTGTATTTTTGACACTTTTATTGCTAAAATATGGCTTTTTGTGAGCGTGAGGGAGCGAAAGAGAAAGCATATTAGGAGGGAAGAAATACAGAGAAGGGAAGATTCAAAAGAGCGGATGGGGAGAATGAAAATAGTCAATAAATGAACAACAGAAAAGGGAAGTCATGAAACGCAGGGGGAGTGTGGGAAGAATCAGAATAAATGGATATGTGAGGGAGGAGGAAGACAAAGCAGCACAAATATTGGAAATGTGGATGCTGTGGTGCTTGTTGTTGCCTCTGTCAATTTTTTTTTCTTCTTTTTTTTCACTTTCAGCAAACAGCCCACTTGTGCTTCTCTGCAAGATTGGCAGGTGAAAATATAATTGCTTGGTAAAAATTCTCTCGCCATGCACTGCGGCCATTTAACCACAAAGCCTGTTTCATGGCCCGCATTTTACCCCAGTGACCTAAACACACAGCCGCACACACATACACACACACACATACACACACATTGTTATCAGGTGCTGTTGTGGCCCATGTAAGCCATGCGTCTAAATAAAGACACAACAATACGCTTCAGTGTTTGGATTCAGCCGAGCTCCGCGGCGGGAGTGTGTGTGTGTGCGTCTGTTTTTTTCCAAGCAAAGTGTGTGGTGTATGTCTCTATGGGAGTTTTTTTCTGACGGTGTGTGTACGTGTGTGTGCGTTTAAAGCTATTGTCTTGCTTCTCCTCTCAGCTGAAGCCAATTAACTTCACTGCTCTGTTGGTGATAAAACACACACACATACACACACATGCATGTGCTCTCACACACACAAACAAAGATGTGAGGAGACATACACCCGCAGATGCACTTTTGGAGAGAAGGGCAGTGCTGTTGAGGTGAGGAGGCAACATTTAGGGTTTTAGACAGAGCTTGTAAACATGGTAAAGAAAATGGCAGAACAATCTGTAGGTTACAGCCGGAGGAGGAACTCGTGGGTCGCCATGTTTGGGCAGTTATTTCAAGACATTTCGGCTTTATCAGAAGACAGGACTTGACAGGAGAGATTACTGTCATGGTTTGGGGTTTTAGTTGAGTTATTTCTTGTTTATGTTCACAGATATGTCCTCAGGTGTGTTGGTCTACTTCACTGTCTGCCCTTGTGTTTCCTGCCTTCGTGCTTACTGATCCGGTTCACCAGTTCCTCATTAGCTTTCCCTTTCTCTCTCTCGGCCAGTTCGTCTTAGTATCTTGTGTGTCCACCAGCCTTTTTCTAATGATTCGGGATTTTTTGCTTAGTTTACCAGGACCTTGCCTGTTACTAGATTTTATTCCTTGCCTGCTCCCTGTTGGATTTGTTAGCCTGTTCTTGGCTGCCTTACCTGGATTCGACCTTTGCCTGCCTTACAATCCCTTTTGTGTCTTAATGAATTTATTTTAAATTGCACCAGCTCCGCCTACATCATCTGCAATTGTGTCCTACATTTTGTTTCCCTACAGTCTGTATGCACAAGTGTGGCACTATATAGACTATACAGAATCATATAATGTTATTAGCGTATGTGTTTTTAGTAAGACACAACAAGACATTGACCATTTACAGAAAATGGACACACAATTAGATTTGTAACAAAAGTTGGGGACCTTTTTGCAAGAGTTTTTAAAGAATCTGAGCAGAAAGAAACATATAGGTATATTAAGTCTGTCATATTAAATCAAGCAAAAATACAGCACATATGGAGGAGGCTGGGGTTGCAGAGCGAGCTTCATCAGCAAATAACATAGGCACGGGTCTCGGGTGAATAAAGGGAGGTGTCTGGATGTTAGTAGTTAGCTGGTAGCCAAACAGATGAAGAATGAGGCAGATGATGGTGAAGCTCAGATGAAGCAGATGAGCCCTGATCTAGACATGGACAGTAGAGTGATGACAAGAAATGAGAGAAGAGAGAGAGATGAAATAAATGCGTAATAAAGATCCTGAGCCAGCTTCAAACCGGGGACCGTGAGGATCATAGCTGGTGCCTTTCTCCGATGAACAACAGGAAACAGGAAGCCATAAACTATGATATTAAAAAATCATTAATTTGAAAATAAACACAGCATTTATCAGCGCCTGATAAATCCCGTTCCACTACACTGCCGTGCATGCACCAGGGAAACCGTCTGTCTACGTTGCATTAATCAAGCATCAGAGCTGAGAATTGTCTTTCATGAAGGTCATATCTCGCTTCATTCGTGCAACTAAAGCCCACGTGTTTATGTGTAATTATTTTGTTATTTGGCATCGAGGCTCTGACTTTCTCATCCTCGCAGGCGCACACGAAGCTGAGCACTTAGAAGATCGAGGGCTGATTTAAAAAAAAAAAAAAAAAATTGCCCCTGAGGAGTGAAGAAGGAGAACTTTCAGGTGGATGCTTCGGTTGCTGAAATGTTTCATGAGCAGCAGCGTTTGCTAATGAGCAGTGCATCAGCAGCGTAACAGAACAAAGTGGGCAGAGCATTGTCAGCTTAAAACAACACATTACTGCAAAGGGTGCGCTGGGAACTCGCTCGCCTCGCTCCAGTCATCCTCTCACAATTACAGGCATCAAGCTACAGTATGTGTGTTACAGTTAAGATACAGCGCTGAATGTCTGAGAGCCAATAACTCCCAGTGTCTCGTTCGTCATCTGAAGCGTGTCTGTGCATGATTTGAGATCAGCTATCTTTGCTAGAAGTGCTGGGAGTTCAGGGCGGTGATTCATACCTTTGATTCCTCAAAGAAGTGTGATATAGATTTCAGATGAGGCGGTCGGCGAGAAAAACATCATTGTTGACGACGCGGACGGCTTCAGAAAGGCATGTGCGGACACATGCGAGCCAACGCACGGAATCACAATCAGTCATCATTGTACAGAGGGGAGTGTGGAGTTGACAAGTGTGTGACAACTAATCTCTATGGTTATTGGAGGGGTCACATCGCTGATGTCTCACTGAGTGCAAACACAGAGTCGGGCTATTGATTCTGCCTCTCTGTTGTCCTTTTTGGCTATAACACAGCTATATACCTCTGCCTACCTCTCCCTCGCTTTTCTGTCACTCACTCTAAATGTTTTTTTTTTTCAGACTGTGGTACAATTACCTTTCTCTCAGGCTGCCAGACAGGTGTGATTCCACTTGTTACACTGCGTCTCAAGCAAAACCAAATAAATCCAATGTCAAGTGCTTGAGGATTCAAATGTAGTTTCTAATGCTGAACATGATTCTTTAAAGTGAAGTTTCAGAGTGAAGACTTCGCCAAATTAGACTGAATATCCTTTACCCTTTAAGAGCCTTTACACTGATGATGAGCTTAGGTCGAAGAGACCAGAAAGCTGTTTTAATGCACCACATGTTGGCTACGCCAGACTTGACTGACAAGCCCTGCGTTTTGCAGGGAAGAACATCGAGTATGTAAAAGCCAGAAATCTTGAGCTTACATGGTTCAATGCGACCGTAGTGGCAGGCAATATTGATTATGGATTTTAGGAGGCTTAAAATGTCTTGCCTCAAAGATTGTGAGATTTTTCATGGGGAACTTGCTTTTAAAATCATATATCATATGAGTAGATTCAGGCTGAGTTGCATTAATCAAGATGTAGAAGAAATGTTTTCCAATTCCTGAACACACAGTAGAAACAGCCAATGAAATACAGCATCATAATAAAAACTCAGAAACTAAACTATCCATATGAGCCAGACAGTTCTTCTTACCGGAGCTAGTTGAGGGTTTATTTATTTACCAGCGGGGCCACTCAGTAAAACTTGTAGTAACTAAATGGACAAACTAGGCACTAGTTAATATGGCACCCAAGTGCAGACATAAGGGAGGCAGATGCAGCAATAAAAACTTGGACTGACTGAGAAACTACAGCTTACATCTCGACTGAAGGAAACGGCTACGAAAAGTTCTTAAGTGCTCTTTAGTTGCAGAATAATCCAGCCAGGAGTCCTGCTCCTTCCAGCACTCAATGAAGCTTCTTCTCTCATTGTGTCATTTTTGCACAGACGTTATCAAGGCCTAAGTCTTTCCTCTGGCTCCCATAGCTTTGCTTGGAAAGTAGCACCTGAGGATTTAGTCAAGCCTGTTGCAGGTGAATTGTCCAGCTGTTTTAACACTCTGGATACTCACTGGATACTTTCTCATTTCTCACGATAGTTTCAGGGTTGTTTGATGATGAACCAATGCAACCAAAGGGAAAACTGAAAGAAACTTTATTTGCTTCATGAAAAGGTGAACTTGCCCAGATGACTTAAGGGAATTATCCACCTTAAAGCACCAACTGAAGGAGATAAACATCAGCCCCTACTATTCTACTACTAATTAAAGAAAAGCAAAGTTTGTTGCCATGTGCTTCCTATATATCATAATTAAGATGTGACACACTGACTTTATTATGAAACCAGATAGTAGCCTACTTTGCTATTATAATGGAAATGTAGTAAGCAAGTGCCTTGCTCAAAGGCACTGAGTTGAACGCATCGCTCGCCTCTTCCCTTTGGATATTTAATCTACCTTTCCAGTTTCAGGTCGCAACCCAAAATCTGCCACCTTGTGTATGATATCAGTCCGGGGAGCCTGACCAAAAAGAATAATATATGTACTGTATTCAGAGGAAGAAAGATGGAGAGAGGGGATGAGAGAGGATCGGAGAAGGAGGGGAAAAGGAGGGACAAAGAGGAAGAGACATTTAATAATGTATGCATTCTCATGTGAGCAGAAAGAGTGAGAGTGTGTGGGAAAAAAAGGGGGGGAGAGACCTAGAGAGAGAGACTGTGTGTATGTAAGAGAGACATTTCTGTGACCTTCTGCCTTGCAAAGCCCCATCTGACTAAGAAATGAGGAGGGATGGAGTGATGTGGGGGGGAAGGAGAGAGGAGACTGCTAATGAGAATGGAGAGGGATGAAGAAGGGGGGAGAGAGATACAGAGATGGAAGGGTGGGATTTGGCCGTAAGTGTTGAATATTTGACATTTATCCAAATGATAACACCCTCCCTTGTCTTTTAAAATAGTTGCTCTACAGAGACAGACTGAAAGACACACAGTGGACTTATTGAGGACACCAAAAAAAGAAGAGGGACTGGAACCAAACATCTTATTTTTCTATCCATTTTAATCAGACAAACACTGCTTTCTGGGTTAGAAATAAAGCGGCACAGTCTTAAACATCGAAGCACTTGAGTGTATTTGATTTGAGATGAATCCATAGCTCGAAGGCTGATATTACGCCGCAGCCGCCGCCGCTGTGGCTGAGATCTTGTCTGCAGATCACACAGCAAATAGGCAGTGTAAAGCTGCACCTCCTTATTCCCGGGGGACGGAGCTAATTATGATCCCACAACTTGTGTATATCCAGCTTCATTACCCATGAGCTCATCTGAAGGTTGCTATAGTAACACATTTTAAAGCACTCTTATTTAACCTGACCGACTCACGATGCCGTTTCATCCCAGGTGGCTGACTAAAAGCACATGCAGTACTTGACCAGCAGACAAAGAAGAACGCGCCGTTGAAAGCGATCAGATTTCTTCTTTTTACATAAATGTTTGGTTTGCTTTTCTCCAGACACTGAAACCCTTCATTAAAGGTTTCAAGTTGCTCTTATGAAACAGCCGGTGAAAGAGGGAAAAGCTCTTCATGAAAAAAAATGCTCTGCATGTTGATCCTGGCTGTGCGTTAATGGTGGCGGCAGCAGTTCCTCCTAACCTCTCACTGATGCTGATAAGACGTCCACAGCAGCAGGAGCAGCAGGTTATTCCTCCCTTGCGGGCCGCCCTCGCCTTGGACCTGTTATTGTAATCACTGACCCCCCTGCATGCTGCCTCATTGGTAGGCGAGGGCTCGGGACAAGCCCAGATTAAAATCAGCAGCTCCACTGGCTCTGGGCACAGGTCGGTTTGGGCGAGGGGGGCGCTGCCGATAATGGTGTCTCAGCTCAGAGCCTGCTTTGGGCAAGGAGGAGCCAACTGCAGCCCTGGTTTTAAAAAAATATATATATATATATTTGGTGTCTATTAGCCTGGAGGGGAGACAGGTCCTCTGCTCTGGCTCTCAGACACGGGGGCTGATATCGTGGCCGTCCTCCCTGACCCCAGCTGGAATGAGGAGCAAGGCCGTCTCGTCATATCGCCATCCGGCCAATGGCGCTGACAGAAAGCTGATGTGACTGAGAACTGGTTTCGTTGAGACAGGATTCCAGTGACTGCCTTCTTAAGCATGGAGCACACGTGAGCAGGCTGTCCCTTGGAAGCAGGAGCAGGATCACTGATACCTAAACAGCATTTATTGGCCGGCGTACAGGAGGTGCCCTTTACATTGCACCTCCCCTACGGGCTGATCTGCTGGCAGCAACAAGAGCTGGGGAAGTAAATGAGGAAGCTTTCTGATCTGCAGCAGTGGAACCACTGTCTAATAATAGGATGGGGGAAAAAAGCTGCAACAGAGGGCCACTAGTGTAAGGTAGTCATTTATCCCTTCTCAAATTAGAAGTGGGTGTCCTGGAAGTTTATCTTCTTCTGGTTCCCATTCAACCCAGGAGACCTATCCTGGACCGAAACACAGCCACAGCTTTGCCATAGTTACTGTAAAGATGCTGCTGTATCCGGTTTGACTGTATCAAGGGTGAATTGAAAAAGCAATCATCTGATGAAGACGATAAAGAGGCTGAACTTCAGCTTGTGAAGCAGGCGAGTCCAGCGTGTGATTTGTCATATAAGTGGATGAAAGTGCATGAATAATGTTGTGCTGCTGCTTTTTTTTACACTCCATTCTCCTAAAGAAAAAAGGTTGTGGAGTTTATACCGCTCCGCCAGCCCCTAAAAAGCAGGGTTACTGGAAAACCCACCGTCTGTTAGATGAGTTAAATGGAGCTGACTGGTCTCAGTGTGTGGGTGTTTGCGCTGATGAGGCGGCTGCCATGACCAGCAAACAGAGTAATGGTGCTTATCAGGCTGAAAACTCACACAGGAAGACAGTCAGATAAAACTGACAAACTGTGCAAACACCACAAAGCCTCCCGCTAAAAAGGCCGCTGCACAAACACACGCACATTCGGCTCTCTGTTGCCGCCTCACGCTCTCAATCTTTCTCATTACAACCTTGATTTTGGTCGCGAACTATTCTCCAAAAAATAAACGCTGCGTGTAGCCGACATACGTGATTGGGCTCCCTCTGCCTCGCAGGTGGTGCAGAGGGAGAGTGGCAGCTTTCCAGAGTCTGACATGTTAGACGGCTTAAAGTTATATGTTGTGGAGTCTGTGGCGTGGCGGGGGGTGTTGCTTTCAGACTCCTCGCAGAGCTGTCTAATAAGTCCCCCCGCTGTTCCACAGAGGACGTGGTGGATGAGGAGTAATCTTGTTCCTGCCTTTTTATAGGGGCAGCCACCATATCGTTGAATGGGCTAATCCTGATGTACATGAAAAATGTAAGCGAGCGGATTTGCAGAGATGAATGGTAAAGCCTACAGAGCCCCATTGCTGGTTTGGGATCATACATGTAACTGTTTTTCTCAATGCACATAATCTCTCAAAGGGACAGTGCAAAAACACAACAGCAATGATTGGCAGCGCCACAGGTTTCACCCTCGGAAGCGAATACAGAAAAGAGGATTTTTCAATTTCGCATTTTGTTTGAAACCACCAAAAGTGTTTTCCCCTCAAGGTGCATTTTTAGTCCATTCAACTGACTAATTGATCCAAGACATGAGCTGACTGTTGCCTTCCTAATTGCTGTTTTTTTTTGAATGCTCTTAATGTGGACTATGACTAATGACTGACAAAAGTCAAGAGCACGCACACTTACTGAAGCTGCAGGTGTCTCTCTCTCTCTCTCTCACACACACACACACACACACACACACACACACACACACACACACACACACACACAAGTGAATATGTGTCAGAGCTAAGACTTTGGGGGTGGGTGCGCGTTTGCTTGGGCATGAGATCTGGCCTCATCAAATTACAATGGGGAACCTCAACAGCTGTGCCTGTGTGTGTGTATGTGTGTGTGTGTGTGTGTCTCCCAGGGGCATCGTGACACTTCATCATTTGTTAATTAGCCAGTTAAGTCATCTAATTAACACGCCATCTCTCTGTTTCTCTGTCAGACGTTCGTCTCTTCTTCGTCGCTGTGCATTTGAAGAAAAAAAAATTGCTTGGGTAACGCCATATGTGTTAAAACAGAAACAAAATCAATTTAGCAAAGCAAATTGTCACAGTTCAAAAGCTCCCCAACTGCATGCGAGACATTTCGACTACTGCCGTTTGTCAGCTATGAAGAGATATTTCAAAATGAATCTTCGGTTACTGAAAGAAAAGCCGATCCGGCCACACCTCTGTTAATATAGAAATACAATCCAGATTCAATTACCATAATGTCAAGACAGGACTCTGTGCATTAACTAACACGCTGCCACAGTGACATTGATAAATCCCTTATTACCATCTCTCTGCCCATTAAAAACACACACACACACACACACACACCACTGTAACATTTTCATTAGCATACCATCAATATCCATGACTTAAATGACCATAATGACCTACTGGCGTGTGTGTGTTTGCGTGTGTGTTTGTGTCAAGATTCAGAGACACAATAATAGTAATTAAGGATCCATCTCTGTCAGTTAATGAGAATCAGTTATGTATCCCTTCACAGGGCACGGCGCCATTTGTGCCACTGTATTTCTCCCTGGCTTTGTCTCCCTTTGTCTGTGTGTGCAAACAATCCGCCCCATTATGAACGAGCAATGCCATGTTTGGATAATAACATCTTATAATTACGCTTTCATATATAATTTAGCATGGACTAAATTGCTTCCCTATGGCCACGTGCTGCACAAATGTATTTGTTCCTTGATGATTAATAACATGGTAAACAACAAGATAATAATAAAAAGAAAGCACGGAAAGCCTGAGCAGCAAACACACACATACATGCATGCATACGTGTGTGTGTATGTGCAGGTATTGATGTAGATGAAAGCCAACAGACATGCACAGCTTAAGGAAAATTCATATAACAGACTGATTTTTTTTTTCTCATGTCTGACACTTCACCTCACCATTTTATGTCTAACCTGCCTTTTTAAAGAGGTTGCTGACTCTTCACTTAGTCCTTTTAAGTGTAGAGCCAAGATGGAGACACACAAGAGAGCAGTAGCTGAAGGGTGAGAAAAACGACAGCCATGATATCAGCGGATGGTTGAAATACACAAGCACACGAGTGTTACGCATTACATCAGTTCCCAGATAACTCCTTACTTATATAGATACATACAGTAGATAGATAAAGGTCAACAAAGTCTGGTTTTGTCGTTTGCAGTGGATCTATATCACCAGTCATCATGTGTGTCTGTGCGTGGTCTTTCTATTCCTCCTCCAAATGGACTGACCTTTCTCTAAAGGTCAGGCTGTGACACCACTCACATGCACAATACTATCACGAACGCTTAGAGACACAGAGTCGTGGACCGGCTCGAAAACCCTGGCGCAACCTTGGGGCTGTTCTTCCACGCCGCTCCCAAAGTCTTTTAACCTTTTCACGTGTGAGTTTGGAATTTTCTACATGGAGTGTGTGACGTGTGTGGTGGGCCTCTCTCGTCCGACCTCTGTATTGCAAACATGCACCAACCTTTATGTAAAGAAAGGTTGGTGACGAGAAGCCTAACGAGGATCCTCACATGCTCTCTCATGACAAACTGAATTTTTAATTTGAATGCAAGAATATGCTGCTGCCAACAGTTTTTGATTACTCTGCCGAATTTGCCTGCTTGCCAAGACCTGGACACGTCAAAAAAAAAAAAAGTTTCACCTGCAAGATGAAGCGAGTCTAATTTTCTTCAAGGTCACTGTGCATAGTACGTGTCTTACAGAGTGTCGCTGAAATAATAACCCTGAGTGGCTCCGACCACTCCGCATCAGAATCAGTTTATTTACAGCAAAAAGAAACATAGAGAATCAGCTAATGCAATAAAGTTGTGACTGATCAGTGCTTCACATTAATTACCTCGACTGAGGCGGCCACTTTCATAATGAACTGAAAATATTTTTTGCACTTCTCATAATAGCATAAATGATCTCTAATCTTGTGTTTTCTAGCCACAGAGCATCACTGCAGTCACACACCAGACCACACACGGTTTCATCGTGATCAAGTTCCGACAGCAAACAGATACTGTTGCTGCAGAAGTTATCATTGATAAAGAGGGATTCCCAGTAACCATGGGCCATAAGGTCACATTGATTAAGCCTGCCCTTTGTACACAATGGCTGTCACTACTACCCATCGGATGGCTCATTTTGTGTTTTGACCATTTACATTAAACTCTGCCTTGTTCACTATGCTTTGTAGGTGTGAGTTTTTTTTTACTGTGTCATCACTATTCATATCTATATCACACACCATCATATCCACACAACCAGTAAGTTTACGATTGTTTGCTAGAGCACAAAATTGTTTAAAGCCAGCCTCTTGATTTTCCTCTTAAAGTGCATCAGATTATTGTATTTCACTTTAAATTGTACAAAAACTTTCTCACTGGGGAGTCTGCTCCCAGACCCCCTGGAGGGTCCAAGGTCATTGGAATATGTATGTGGAAGAAAGCAGGTCGAGCTGATGATGTCCACAGTGCATTGATTCATATAAAACGTATGGGCACATTTCCATATTTCCACAAAATTAAGTGCTGCGTCTGAACACTGAGGACGTAATGATGTCCTATCTAAAGCAGTGCTGAACTTGACTGGTGTGCGGCAGCTTTTGTGGAGGAAGCTGTGGAGATGGTGGGCGGTCTTGGATTTAAAAGATGGCTGCAGTCTCCAAAAAAAAAACTAAACTAAAAGAGGAGCTTTCAGGAACAGGTGGTTGCCTGGCTGTGCTGGGTCGTGCAGTCCTTCCTGCCCTTTTACTCACACTTCATGAAGGGCAGCTGCCAGCCAATCAGCTGCCCAGCAGGACGAACAAGCCGGACCTCGTCCTTGGAAATGGAGGAGGCAGAGGAGAGGCAGCGCACAGCGTCAGGACGATGTGCTGAGTTTTGTCAGCTGCTGCAGCAAGAACATCCTCCTTAGCTGTTCTTAATTAAGCAGGAGGTGTTCACATCTCATCCTGAAGCGTCGGTAATTAGGATTGTGGGAACTTTGACAGCTTAGCTCAGTTTTCAACAGGGCGATCGGCACACAGGTTCATCTGAACAGGTGGGGTTTATTTTGAACAGAATCCTCCACGAATCACAGGTATGACATTTAATATGTAAATATCACTTCTGTCAGGAAATAAAAAAAAGAAAAAAAAAATCTGTTTTCAGTTTTGAAGAATGCCGACAATAACATCCTGTATTTCTGAATCAACACAATGAGATTTCACTATCAATCATTTCCAATCATTGTGGAAAAGTTTCAATCTGAGAATCAGTTTTTTTCCCCTTTTTGCCTGAGAGCAGCGCATGTTCATTGAATAAATGATGCTGATTGCTCAGAATCTGTTTACACGAGAGCTTGGAGATGAAAAACTAATCTAACACTTGATGAGATGCAATTCTTTTCAGAGGGATCATGTTTTCGCCTGACGTTCCTAAACATCCCAGACATCTTGTTTAGCACGTAGGTGTAAATCGGCAGCCGGGATTTCACGGCACGCTGGATTCCTAAAATTATTTGGGTGGGATTTTTTGCTCCGAAGATATAAAACGTGGCCGATAATAACGACAGCGCACTTTTTCTTTTTTTTTTCTCATTTGCATGCGCCCTTCTTGAATTTGGCATTTGTGTGTCCAGGCACACGTCAGGTCGTTGTGTGTCTTTTAAATCCTGTGTAACTCTTCTGTCTCTTAATGACGGATTAGACTTCTCATAGTATGACTGCTCATCCAGCGATAATCCGCACGCATAGGCTTTGAGCTGGAGACGGCTGTAGGCCAGAGGGGAAGGCGGGACGAGAGGAGGTGAGGGGGTGCAGGGAGGGAGAAGGAGATGTACAGTAACTACGAGCAAATTATTAGCTCTCATATAAGTAGAAAGTGATGCTACAAATCCCTGTGGAGAGACATGGCAAAAGTATGTCATCAGGATTCACTCATCCCCTAAATTCTCCTCACAACTTTTTAGATTTCCTCTGAAGCACGTCCTCGGCTCTTACTGTCTATTTTTACCGACGCATCATGATGTTGTCTATGTCAACCCTGACATTTCCCTCCGTCCCTGTTGTCGACAGGAAGCCAAACTGAAGGAAATGATATGTTTGTCAGCATGTGCACAAGCATCCAGAATCAACACGCTGCACACCGATCCGCCGTTTTTTCTCCTCAATTGCCGGAGAACCTACTGTATCCTTAGCTGTCGTGCTTTCTCACATGTTGGGGGCGAAATGACTGATTCTGCTTTGAACCCAGGCTGCGAAAAACTGCTTGCTGCAGTTTCCGGCGTAGTGACAAGTCTCAGCTGTGACACCTGCTGTTGTTCTGTCAGGTAAATCTCATATTGCTTTTTTTTTTTTTTTCAGCAATGCTAAAAACGACTCTAAGGACGGGAATGTCTGTCGGTCAGTCACTGATTTGGTCTGAACTGGAAATATCTCAACATTCATTAGATTAACACTGGTGGTCCCCAGAGGATGGCTCCTAATGACTTTGGTGATCCACTATTTTTTTTTTTTTTTTTGTCTTGCTCCATCATAAGGTTCCTACTTGTGAGTGAAATCTCTCAGCTATCAGGTGCCATATAATTTAGTACAAACATATAGATCCCTTTCAGGATGAACTGTATTGTTGGGGGTTCCTTAACATTTTGTTTCTAAACTAATACCTGCTTATGTGCACATTACACTGAGTGATACTAAGGTCCTCGTGGTAAACAATATACCTGCTCAGCATCGACATTTTGGCATCGTCACTGTGAGCATGTTAGGATGCTGATGGTAGCTCCAAGCACTACAGTGTCGAAACAGAGTCTCACGGAGCTGCTGGCTGTAGACGCCGACTCTATAGCCGACCTGCAGGAATAACATGGATTTGTTGTAACCATTAAAACACTCCTCTCAGGTCACCTTGCGGTTGAGCTCGTCTTACGTGCAGGACCTGTGCACGCGTGCATGAAGTGTGCGAGCCAGAACACACACACATTTGTTGTAGTAGCTTTCGGGGACACTGCATAGACTTGCATTCATTTTCTGGAGACTTACACTAAACATTGAGCTTTAACCATTACCTTAACCTGACCCACCAACCCAAAAATCAGCTGCTGTCCAACTGGTGACCTCGTCCCCAGTTGCATCAGACGTCCCCAATTAACTGGTCTTGAGTCTGAAATGTGGACCCGAAAGTAGCCTAAGTCTCTCACACACACACACACACACACACACACACACACACACACAGTCTTGCTTTGTTGACCAAGTGTGAAAGAAATAAAGCTTGCTGTCCCTCTGAGATAGTCATACATGTTGCACAGGGCTGCGCACCATACAAAAACACACATTTATCCGCAGAAACAGAGAGAACGTCTCCGCTACACATAATGACATCCATCCAAGAACCCACACGGAAACATACAGACACAAACACACAGCGGAACAGATGGGCACACAGAAGAGCTCCCTCACTCCCTTACACTCACTCAATCTCTCTGTAATCACCACTGATGTGTTGTGTCCTCCTGATTTCATTTCAGCAACACGAATAACTAAATCAGCAACTTTCGGTTTAAAAAGCATGGGGGAAAAAAAAAGATGCTCCCTCCTCGCTTTGGTTGACACGCGGGTATCAAGGCATCTGCTGCAGCGATAGGTCGAAGCCGAGCCGTGCAAGAGCAATTAAAAAGCCTTTATGCTGATTCTTAATTATTTCAGGGCGTTTATAAAATCTGAACCTCCTCATCCAAATTGGGTTTTTAGTGACTCATCTGGCAAATGAGTTGACTTCTGAAAAAGACAGTGGAAATCGTTTTTGCTCTCGCTGCTGAGGGCTGAAATTCGCCAGATCCGATGTTAAAGTTTTAATTTTCCACAAATGGCAGATAGTGGACACATGTGAGACGCTGTGAAGGCAGATGGACGGGCAGACTGGCAGGCGTTCAGACGGACACACGGGGAGAGTCCGAGATAGAAAGCAATTTATTTTTTCTCTGGGCATTGTGTGGTGCCTTTTCGAAAAGCCTTCCCTCAAACTCCAGGGGCCGGTATTGGTGAAACCCTGGTAACAGCACAACTGGTAACAGGCCATACACACACACACACACACACACACACACACACACACACATGCATATTGTCTTCATCTAAACATTTCAGATACAGACACACACCTACTGTACTATCAGACAAATAAAACACTATCACAGTCTGTAAATTCTCAACATGACTCTTAACCATTTTAATTCATGCGATTATTCAGCAATTTTTAAAGGACATACTTTCATCTCTATCTATTCCTGTTGTGTCAAAAGTCAGTCACGACTCTAACACCAGCAGACGGTGTCATAACCAGACAAAAACGTTAAGTTTATTTTTGCAGTTATGTCTTGTCTCATGTTGTCCTGTCTCTTCCTGTTTTATTTTGGTAACCGTTTTCCTTCTCGTTTCAGGTTGCTTGCCCTTCCTTCTGTGTCTCCCGCCGGTGTGATTGTCTGCCCCGCCCTGATTGTTTCCACCTGACTCCCTACCTCGTGTATTTAATGTCCGCGTCTTCCCCTGTCCTGTGCCAGTTTGTCGTGTCTGCTATGTCCGTCAACCCGTGCCTTTCCATGCGTCCTATGTCTTGTATTGCAGCCTTTGCTACCTTGTTTTCTTGTCATTTTTCTACGTTGTTTTTCCTCAGCATAGCTAGAGCGATTTTTGTTTATTACTTTGTTTGTTTGCTACTTTGTTCCTCAAGAAGAGTGATTTTCAGTTTGCACTTTGTTTTAATAAAAGCCTTTAATTTGGAATCTTTTGTCCACGCGTCCTGCTTCTGGGTTCACCTCCAGGCTGAGCCTTGTCAGACGGAGAGTTATGAAGAGAAAGTTAGCCGTTTGAAATGACACGCTGAGGAACATGGAGTTCTCCTCACTTTCAATCGCCATATGAAAAAAAAAAACAAAACAAGCTTTCGCCGAGAAGGTTGTGTTTTCGCTCCTGTTTGTTTACCTGTCTGCTTTTCTGTTGGATAACTCTAAAACTTATGAAGGGATTCCCATGAAATTCGGTGGGTAGATGTTTAAACCTGAGATTTTTTTCTCCCCCTTTCTGGCAGTCTGGAGCCAGCTGGTTTCTAACATGAAGCCGTGACGGGGTTTGAGCAATAACAGTGGAGATAAGAGCGATTTGATTTGAAATATTAAGGTGGGCGTTTTCAGAGTCGGCACATAAATGAATGTGTGAGAGGAATTGAACTGGCGTGCTTTTTTTTTGTTGTTGTCGTTTTCTTACAGCGACTTGGGAGCTGAAGGCCACCAGAGCCGGTTCCTCTCTTCTAATCAAATGTAAACCTGCCCACAAGTTTGACAAGTAGCTCAGCTTGCTGAATTAAGGTTAGAATAGATGAATTAACTAATGCAAAAAAAAAATCTTTTCTTGCATCTCTGTGTGTTTTCATGATTCCTACTCAGTGTGTTTTTCTACATGAATGCCAGTTTCTCTTGACATATTACTGATAATATTTACTGTCCCAGGTGTCTGCTCCTGATTGCTTATTGAAATAGCTTCCAAAATGCTCTGAGTATTATCAGTGTCACTGAACAGTGCAATTATTTCCAATAGTAAACCTGGGGGCTACAATCTCCGGCACTGTGTGTGTGTGTGTGTGTGTGTGGCACAACAACATCAGCTCCATCTTCTGCATCCATCTCTGCCTGCTCATTTTCTCTATGTGTCTTTATATGTATCTGTGTGTATGTGTGTGTGTGTACCCATCTTCTCATCTTTCAGATCCCTCACCTGTCCATCAGGTGTCCTCTACACCTGCTGCTCATCTCCTCATCAACCCTGGCGCTCTGGACACCTGCCTCCACAGCTGACTCTCATTGCTTCATTACTTCATGTGTGAGTCATTATACTGTAGTGGCCACATGTGTTCCCTCTTTTACTACTCGTCATTATACAGGGACTTGTATGCAGAGGACTATGTAGTGTCAGTTATTATCCAGAAGAGAAAAATCACAAACACAGCTGAGTTAATTGAATATCACCACCTTTGTTTTCCACCCATTTCCTGCCTGACTGTCTGCGTTGGTGCTTTACTCCAACTTGACCGGTTGTTATTGATGCCTTTTTACCTACTGATTATTCTGGCTTTCCTTTGCCTTTGTACAAGTCTGTGTAAACGCTGCATTAACCCTTTTCTTATTATACCAGGCCAGCATTCAGAGTCTGCACTTCTTGGAAAGCGGTCATGTATATGCTGTGAAGATGCAGAAAACATGACTTCTGTGTATTTTGCACAGCGTGACAGTGACTATGTTTACATGGACAAAACATTCAGGATTTTGCCCTCAGTCTGAAAAAGACACGATTCCTACTGGGCTGTTTACGCAGCTAATGAAACTTAATGTTTCACTAATATTCCTGTTTGCATGCAGCCATGGAAATCTCTGATTAACATTACTAATGACATCATCTTCATTCATTGGACCACCACCTCGACAAGCTTGATGTTGTGCATATTCAAAAACCTGTTGATATCCAAACTGTGTTAAAAGGAGGCTTGTTTCTCCTTCTGACCAAAGATTTGGGCTTTTCTTTTGTGCATCCCAAGAATTGTTGGTTAGTCGAGTATGTAACAACTGACACACATATTCATGAATGTGTATGATGCATTACTGGTTGCATGACATTACCAAGAAAAGCATGCATTGTCTGTTCTCTGAATCAACAGATCTTAAGAAGAAGAAAATGTCAGGGGTTATTCCTGGTCTGGTAAAATTACTAATTTAGTTCCCTCCACTGTCGTCGTCTCCTTCCTTCCTGTCATATCATTGCTGCAGCTCCCTCTCTCAGATTCATCCATCTCGGTCTTTTTATTTCATGTCGTGAGTGAAATTAGTTTTATATTTTTGACTGGTAAATCACTGCCTTTGTTAAACAGAGATTTTTATGGTTGAAATGAATCCAGATGAAAAAGCAGATCTTTGGATACGTCTCTCTCTCTCTCTCTCTCGCTCTGTGTGTGTGTGTGTGTGTGTGTGTGTGTGTATTGGAGAATGACGTCTTTTAACATAGCGTGTATGTGTGGATGCATTCACATAACATCCAAATGTGAAATCCCACAAAGCAAAACCAAATAATGAGCAAAACAGTGAAAACAATACATTTCAGCTCCGATGCACCACTTTAAAATGAGATAAGAGCTAATTAACCAATCAGAATGCTTTGATCTAATTATCAAAACACGACTGGTATGACAAGGCTGCAGTCTCTTAGCATGACAATACGTGAGAGGAGCAGTGAAATCACTTCTTCCCTTTTACTCATTTTCTCTCCCTGTCGCTCACTCGTAGCTCAGTGAAACAGCCTTGTGCGTTAATTGCACTGAATTGGCTCAAAATGTGGAAATCCACTGCACATAATTTGCTTTTTAATTTTGCGAGTGTTATTTTCACCGCTTTGTCATTACCCTCGAGCTCGCGTCGTCGGCATCTATTCTGTTCATGGTGCAGAGCGACCAAAGTGGATGACTGCGAATCCAAGTCAGGCCGTTGACAGAGACGACAACAATGTGTCATAAATTAATAAAAATATTGTAATGAGAAGTGGAGTAATAGCACACTGACAGGTGCACCTCGTTGAACATTCACATGCACATTAATGTCATGATATTATTGAAGGTAATCATGAAAATATCTGTGCTGGGAAATAAAAACACTAATTACCCAGATGGGCAAATGAATCGCTTACATGAAACACTAATATGAGTGCATTTACATACACATTAATAATACAGTTTTTTTTTTTTTCAAAGGGCTGAAGTACTTTGTTTACCACTTGGTTCTTCTGAATGGCCCATTTACATTAACCTGGATAAGAACAACTGGGAGCATATCACAAATATGAGAGAGCTGAATTAATTAGCAGACTGAGTGGTGCTTTCTATGGGAGTGCAAGTCTCTGTCCTATCAGTACAGAGTATGGTTATAGATACAGACGGGTTCAATTACGCCGGAGTGACTAAATATGACACACACAGGTTCACAGCACTGAACTGTGTGTGTGTGCGAGAGGGGACAGAATGAGCAGGTTGCGCATCTTTCAATAAAAGGTAAAACAAAAGGGAAGATGCTGTTTGGTGGCTCAGGGGACAAAGGATCTGTGTGTGTGTGTGCATGTGGATACCATTTTAAAAGGTTAACTATCAAGTCACATGTACGAAGAACTTTCAAAGGAGTCTCAGCCTTCACGGCCAGTTAAAAAACCAGAAAGCGACACAGAGAATGAAAGTAGTTTGAAACAAGCTAAGCCATAAAAGCTAAACAGTTATTTGTAAAAACACACTTTGGAGACACCCCACATCTCATCAGTCATCACTGAGGATGTGGTGTTGCTAAGTCCAAACTCATTTAAAGCTCATTTCCTTTCCTTTCTTTAAAATCTCCGCTGAGGATCTTATTTATTTATTCAAACCACAGGCCTGTAGAGAAAGTGTGTTAGAACAAATCGCATTTTGGACACTAATCAACTAACGTAAAATATAGGCGCTTATAAGGACTAAGACCGGCTGTGTGCTTTAAACTTATGGATTACACAGAAGAACTATATAGACACCAGATTAGCTCTATAGCAAAGCAATACAAAGCTTCCCTGAAGATGAAAAACAGCCTAAATGCATCTGGAAGGATGTGAAAAAACAGGAAAATACTCAAAGTCCTTGAAATGTAGGTAAGATGTGGAAAGTTACATCAGACTCATTTCTGTTCTGCTTTTAGTATTCTCAACTGTTTGCCCGTGTTTTTTGTGTGCAGCTTGCCGCAAAGGGCAGCTTGGTTTTACTGGAAAGACCTTTATGTCAACGGGAGAAAATAAATCCATTAAAAACAGCTGCTTTACAAATTTTTTCCCCCAAACGCAACAATAAATGATAGACGATTATTTTGTCCTGACCTTCCAAATTTGTGACATCAAGTAACGTCTGCCGCTGAGGAAGGCTGTTTAAATCCAGTCACATCTCGAATCAATTCAGCTCTTTGATCACATCATATCTGCCTCATCTTTCTTTCTTTCTCTGCAGTGTGAGAAAATGAGATGCTGCAAAAAGATACAAGGGGAGAAAAAGAGATGAAGATGTAGAGAAACAGGGAGAGCTGTCATGATTGCTATCAATCTGCGCGTATGCTTTTGTGCCTATGTGAAGCCTGTACATGCACGTCTGTGTGTGTGTGTGTGTGTGTGTGTGTGTGTGTGTGTGTGTGTGTGTGTGTGTGTGTGTGTGTGTGTGCGATCAGCAGAGGAATTACAATCACAGGATTTAACTACAATTACCAGCTCATGCTTGTCTGCCTCCACCAACCAGTCAGGTTGCTGTTCACATCCATATCTGTCCAGACTCATATATGTGGTGAAGACTTCAAAGGAATTTCATGAAAAGTATTATGTCTATCTTTTGATGAAATTGAAAATATGACTGTATTGACATGTGAGAAACATGATGTCTTCACTTAGAGACACACGGTGCAACAACAATCACCTGAAGCTCAGTATCAACAAAACCATTAAGCTTGTATTGGACCACAATGCTTCAAACATGGACGTTGATGCAAAAAAGCTACAAATTGTAAAACATGGAGGCTTCACACACATCTTCAACCCTGCAGCAACTGGTCATCTATACAATCAGCACAGTTTCAAGATTAGCGTCAACAATTCAGCATCTGACCAAACATGAAATACGATCACAATCTCCCTTCTGTTCCTCAGTTATGGTGTCGAATAATGGCTGGATTCAATGTATGAATTCTTAAGTTATGACCAACAACGTGTTTGTGAGGTCGCAGTGACCGTCGATCACCGAAATCGAATCAGTTCATCCTTGAGTCCAAGTGGACATTTGTGCCAAATCTGAAGAAATCCCTCTGAGACATCATGTTCACGAGAACAGGATGGACCGACAGAACATAATGCCTCCAGCCACGGCTGTCACCGGAGCAGAGGCATAAAAATAAATGAACTGCATTCCAGGTATAAACCTACCAATAAAGATATATGACAAGAATAAAGACCAAAGTTAGTTGGTCCCTTTTTTGTAAACAATACAAGTAAATGAGATACAACACTCTAGAAGATGATTATCAAACGCATTCATAAAATCCTTCATTAAAATTGTATTTGCTTATTTAAACATAAAGCACAGTTCTCATTCTGAAAAGGGGGTCTGCTTTATAATCCCTCGTCTCGGGCTAACCTCCAAATTTTCCTCATTATAATTCTGCACTGCGTGTTCCCTTTAACACTGTAGTTGAGGGAACACGAGGTTCTTTGTACTACTGTGTTCTAAATAAGTGATAAAACGCGATGATTATTTTACAAGGCCCTGCTGCATTCAACACACTTTCAGTAAGAAGCACCGAATCCACACGTCCTAGAATTTCTAAAGGTTTCGTGAAGCGCAACATTAACAAAGGTGAATGCCCGCATGCAAAATATTAGTCCAAACCTTTATCACACGTCTCAGTTGAAACTTAAAAAATAGGAAATTTAGTCATTTTGAACATGAGGAAAAAATTACTCGATGATGAATTTTGAAAAGTCCAGATTTTATTAGTGGATGCAGAGCAGCTTTTGCAAAGTCTCCGCTGAGATACAACATGCTCACGGGGACTTAAGCGGCTTAACAGTGGTTAAAAGATTGATGTCAATATTTAGCAGTGTAGCACTTGAGGTTTAGAAAGTGCAGCTCATCCCTGAAATTCACTGTAAAAGACTTGCACCAGCATGTTTATCGTCGTGCTCACTGTCTGATTCACAGTGTTTCCTCCTCTTCCCTTTCATGGAGGCAGCCGGGCCTTGAACCTCACACTCCTCCAAATCAAACTCTCTTCATGTGTTTCTGCATGTGTCGCACATTGACGACTGAACGTTTGCACAAAATGTACTTCTTGAAAGCTCTGATCCACCAGTGACTTGATGTGCATAAAATAACTAATGCAAGAAAAAAAACAAAACATATCAGCCTCTGAACATCTATTTCCATAATCACTGCCCACCATGTTAACAGAATGTGCAGCGCGGCCTGTTTTTAAAAGATAGCTCCGAGGCCGTTTTGCATTCTGAATATATTGCTGGCATTATCATAGGTCTGCCTCATGACGTTTTGACAAGCGCGCTCGACTTCTGACCGTGGCCCTCGCGCACTTAACGCCTGACGGCCCCGGGAAAACCCACGCTCTGTCTCTGCAGCGGTTGACGGCCCCAGAAAACACCGACCCACCACATTCTGTGTTAACAATTCACAAACGTGAGGACAAAGGTGAGCTCGGTGAATGTTTGCACAGTTCGGGAGTCAAAAGGAATCAGATGAACAGGCTGGTGCACGTTGGAAAGATATTGACCTCAGCACACAGCCAACAGGAGCCTCCACTGCAGCAACGAGGACGTGAGCCATCACTGGTTACCTCCGCCAAGGAGGTTATTTTTGCCGGCGTTGGTTTGTTTGTTTGTTTGTTTGTTTGTTTGCAACATAACTCAAGAAGTTATGGACAGATTTTGATTAAAAAATTTTCAGGACATGTCCTTTCTGGGACAAGGAACAAATAATTGAATTTTGAAGTTGATCGAGATCACCGTCTGGATCCAGACAAACAGACAGACAGACAGACACTTTATTATCCAGGATTTTTTTTAAAGGATTCTTTATCATTGCGAAATAGGAGCATTTTCAACATATGTGTATATAACCAGATTGCTTGCAAAAGAAAAATACAGGACATGGTTTCTACGAAATGTACCAGTATGATCCAGATCCTACCAATATTCTAAATATTCAGATCCAGAACATGAGAAAAATAGGGGGTCATCACATCGACACCGCAAGGTAACAAATGCAGATACACCAATTTGTAGCAGAAAGTGCAAACGGATTTGATGTATCTCCAATAGTTAAGGAGCTATATCCAGAAGAAAACCGCCATTACAGAAATGTCGATTTTCGGGTAAAACTATTAAACTAGGTCTGCGCTCTCCGAGTGCTTTTCTAGTTTCCCACTGTGATCGCTGGAGGAGGCACAAGCTCAAACTTTACATCGGCGATTAAGACAACGCATCTGTTTTCTTGCTCGTCTTTACTAATGTATGCTGTTTAACATTTAATCAGAAACCTTGAAGAGGGTGAAATGTTCACCGGGTTCAAGGGGCTGACTGAAGGACGGAGGAGACACGGGGGAGTGACTTCTGTTGACAGAGCGTCAGACATGGCAGAACAAAAGATTAACGCGAAAAAGCACTTTTAATAGAAACTTCTGATGCGGTTCATCTCAGGTGAACGCCGCAGCAGGCAATCAAGACGAAGGGACTTCAGTAACATTTCATGAAATGTTTTGAAATGTTTCCTCTGTCGCTCTCCCTTTTATCAGCGCGGGTTCCTTTTAAGTTACGAATCAAGTCTCTTCTCCATCCTCGTCTTCGCTCCCTCCTTCCCTCTCCACAAACCTTTTGTTTCCTTTTCTCTTCTCATCACCTCCTCTCCCCACAGGCGTCTCCCCCGGGTGAACTTTGGGACTGATTACAGACACAAAGCAGATTATGAAATACATTCAGACACAGATACACACACACACACACATTCATTTATGTCTGTGTGCCGGGGGCAGTTTGCATTGTGTGTGTGAACATTAGCCACCTGCACGATCGGGCGAAGGCACCCTTTTGTCTGCAGAAAGTACAGATTGGAGGGAATATGAATAAAGCATTATCTGAGCTGTAATACTCATCAGACAATGCGTGCTACAACTTGATAATAGAGAAAAAATTAGAGCTGAATGAGGCTCCAGTTGGTTTAAACCCACAACCGCTGAGCCTGGTTGGATGTGGAAAAACCAACTTTAATAAGTCGGCAGGATTCCTGAAAAGAATTTCCCTCGAAAAAAACTTAACCTTAACCTGCGCCCAAAGCGGAGTCTATAATTTTTTTTGACTGACGGTTTACATTTTCTTGGATAATTGTGCTCACCAGACTGAATTACACAGAGGAGACGCTAAATGCCTGCCGCTAAATGGCTGGTATGGCTCCGAGCCAGTGTTTTAATGACATACACACCGACAGTATGTGCTGGTCTTTCTTTTCTTACACGTCTATACAGCTCCCGGTTGTCTCTTCTTAAGCACTAAACGTGTCATTAATATTCATCCTCGTGCTAGAAAATGGCTGATGTCAGAAAACTGTCATTGTAGAGATGCTTCATCTCACTCTGCGGCAAATAATTACACCATTTTCTGATGATAAATGACACCCCCTTCCTCGCTCTCTCCGCTCCTTCCCTCTGCCCCCTTCCCCGCCTCGTGCCCTTCTTATTCCTCCAGGTCTCCAACGTTTGAATGACTCAATGCAATTAGGAGCTGGTTTTTTTAAATATGTTTGCGGCTGAGTGTGAATGGTTGAAAATGGAAGAGCCACTTCTTACCACAACTCAAAAGCTTCCTCTCACTTTGTTTTCCTTCCCTCTGTCTCCTTTTCCCCTCATCAGCTCACCTTCCCTCTCTCATTGCTCGCCTCTGCTTTTCCCCCTCGCTGCCACACTTTCCACTCTCCCCGTCTCCAACTCCACTTATCTCCTCATTCCTTCCATCCTCCTCTCCTCTCTTCATTAACAGTAAATTACCACGTTGTTTTTGACATGTGACATTTCCTCTCCTCCCGATCCGGGCTCCCGCTCTGACGCACGGAACCTCCACTTTGACATATGACATGCGAAAGCCGTGACATATAAGACCTCGCGCCCCTCCCGCCTCAACCTCTTCCCTTCTCTTACATCCATTCGCCCTTCGCTTCTCCCTTATTTTCCTCCCGATTCAGCTCTGCAGCTCTCAATTACACCATCCACCGCTGACATGTATGTGATGTCATCTCTCCTCCTGTCACATTTTTTTCATGTGTTTTCCCCACTTCTCATTCGCCCCTTTCTTCCCATCAACTCTCTCCATCTTCTCTCTCATACTAATCTGTTTGCTTTCTCTTCATAATATTGTAATCCCATCCATCCCCTCTTCTTCCTGTGAAGCTCCTCCTTGTTCCTCCTCTATCTTCTTTCATCCTCTCCAGCCATTCAATCACCGCAGCTTCACGGCCCCTGTTGTGACTTGAAGTAAAGCTACTGTTTTTGAATGTTTGAGAGCAGAGTCGGAGGGATATGATTTTTCTGTTCACATTCATTTGAGTAAGGCCGTTGCGTTCGCGCCAAAGCCACGATGTGTTAAACACTCGTGTTGAAGCTGGGTACAAACTAAGGGTGTAGCACATCTGGGCGCCTCCTGCCGAGGAGACCAACCCTGGAAGCCGAGTAACTGAGATCTCCTCCTATTGCTGTTGACGTAGCTGTGAGCGATCAGTCTGACTGTAATCCACAACACCTGTCTGGATTATAGCGGGTTTAGTGCAGGTTTGAGTCAACATAGTAGTTGAACATTAAAGCGCCTGTTCTGGCTTAGGTTGCAAAGGATATGCTGCAAAACAGAGGAGTGTAAAGCAAAGCTACTATTGGTCTATTAAAGGAAAGGTCTATCTTAATACAACACTCATTTGTCATGCGCATTTTGCAAAAGTTGTTGTGAATCTTCGCACCTGTCCACTGGTCATGAAGTGATCCCTTCACTGTTCGACTACATTGTAATATATGCAAAGTCCACGTAATCACCAACAACTCTTGAAACTATATTTTCATGTCCCTTTATAAGTTTTAATGACAGACTGTGCTGCAGCTCACCAGCACAGTGTAAAAGTATCCACAGTGTCACAAAGTTAATAAGTGCCACTCAACTTTTGATGGATTCCAAATAACATGTTTGTGTTGGGTTACCATCCTTCTAACACCTCTTGCATCACGCCATCACTTCTGACACACATGCATCCTCTCCATCCTCTGCACTCTCATGTCATCCTCCTTCCTCTTTTTTTTTTTTTTTTGCTTCAGGGGGTGTCAACACAAAAAAAATGCCTGAATTCTTTTCTGGAGCATAAGTGACATCATCCGTTCTCAAATAGGACACCTCTTCCCTGGTTTTCTCCGCCCTTCTCCTGTTCGTCTGTTCTCCCCCTCCTTCCTGTCTGTACTCTTCTCCTCCGCTCCTCCTCTAACTCCATCTGGCTTTTCTGTCCTCTGCTCATCCGTTCCTTTTCTTATCTGCTCTCCTCCTCTGTTACCTCCTCCCCTCAGAGACCAATTTCTCCACTCTTGGTCTCTCTGGTCAACCCCCCCTTTTTCTCTTCCCTCTTCTTTCCATTTTGCTTTCTCTCGCTGCCTCTGCACTTCCAATCTCGCCTCCCTGAGTTTTTCCTCACCTTTTGTTTCCTCTCTTTTCCCCCTTCTCTTGTAATCTCATCTCATCTTTCCCTCTCTGCTTTCCCTCCACCCCTGCTGCTTCATCCATCCCTGTCTGAAAGTATTAGAGCTATTGTTCCCACATCAATTAACATTGCAAATCCCTCCTCTTGTTCCCTGTAGCCTGGATCCAGCCACATGAATCACTTGTCTCCTTCGCCGCTCATATTTGCTTCTTAACCATGTGATATTTTGAATTTTCTGATTCATGGTGCTGCTTACTTTGGGGGAGGTTGCTTCCCCTCGAATTCATCATCTCCTCGATTTCATATTCAAGACCCCGACGCAGACTATTCCCAGCCAATCACGGGATGAGACGGTTGCTTTACTCACAAGAGGCTCACATATTGGTGCGCTTCGTGACTGCACACTGTCAAAAATAACAAAAATTAGCCTGTTTCAGGGTCAGTGAGTTAATGTTTAAATAAAGGGCTGTGATTCACCAGGCTGGATTTAGGTAACCACTCGCCTTTCTTCCCTTCATCTCTTCTCCATTTTACCCAATTTGCCCTCCCTGAAAGTCTCTCGTTCGCCTCTGCTTTGTCTCTTTGTCTTAATTTGTCCTCTCAGTTCTTCATATTTGACACCTCTCCTATGTCATCGCAGATATTTTAACACATCACTCTTTTCTTAAACGTACATCTCCAAACCTTCTTCCGTTATCTAAATTGTGAAAACAGCTTTCTAACATTATTATTATTATTTATTTTTTTTTACACTTTATCATCCCGGATTGACGTGATCAAAGAGACTCAATACATATGAAACATGTGTGAGCCATCTTTCAATTATGATATAGAAGAGACAGGGTTTCATCAGAAGACTGGCAATAATAATATTGCTGCGATATGCAGATCATATGCCATCCAATCTACCATGGAATTTAATAGAACTGTAAATTGACATATTGGACGTGAAGCGGAGGATGCTGTGCTTCAATCACTGTCATAATATGGACGTGCTCTCTCTCTCTCTCTCTCTCTCACACACACACACACAGATAAGCCACTGGTACAGTAAATCTCACCACACAAGAGAATATATGTGCATGTTCACACACATATGCATGCCACCAAATGCACACACACCCTCACACACATAAAGACAATATGTGCTGAGTGACCCGGGGGTGAACTGAAGCTGATTGCAGTCATCTGTCTGTTAACTACATTTTCTATAGGAGAATGACACAGTGATTAATGAAAGATGGAGAGCGGGAGACTTTGAACGAAAATAGAGGATGGGAGACATAAAGAGAGAGACTGAGAGAGAAAATAAAGACTGGAAGGGAATGAAGAGAGAGAGAGAGAGAGAGAGAGACAAAGATAATCAGAGAGGCAGTCAGAGAGAGAGAGAGATGTAATCATGATGAGAGAAGGCGAGAAGAAAAAGAGATAATCATCCCACTTTCCACTTACAGCCTCAGATGCTGATTGGTTGAATGACCTCTGGGCCAACCCTCTCTCTGCGCTATTAGAAACAGGATGACTGAAGGGGAAAATATAGTCCAAAGAGGGCCAAAGGAGTTTGGACAAGGAGGTCGTTTTGCTGCTCCTTTATGGCCGACTCAGGGTCTCATTTTTGAAACTGCAGGTCACGACCCAAACTGGGACGGACTCTGTTATCCTCAAATGACAGGAGGTACTAATGTGCTTTAATGAGCCTCGGTCCCAAGGTGACAGAATACACGTACTCATTTTTGGCTCCCACATGGCAGCCGTGGCAGAATGTCGTAATGAGCCTGGCTTCCAGGGTAAGAGACTGCATTTGCTCAGTTTTGGGTGCCCAAATGACACGAGTGCTAATATGTTTTAATGAGCCTGGGAGACAACATTTGCTCCTCAGGATCTCCACCTGAGAAGAGCATCATCTAATGAGCCTACAGGTCCTAAGGTGGCACACTCAGTTTTGGGTGCCCACGTGTTGTGTTTAAACAAGTGTGTCTCCCAGGTTTGATGTTTTTTACATTTGGAGTGGGTTTTTTTTTTTTTTTGCTGCTTTAATCCAGAGTGATTTGTGAATAATGAATGAAAATGTAGACTAAAAATATATTCCTGAATTACAAGCAGAGAAAAATGAGGAAATACAAATTTCATGGCCTTCGTGCTTGTCCGGTATTCCTGTGACAATAAAGCTCACGTCAGAGTGAAGTGTTACAGTGGAGAAACTGAATTTGAGAGCTTTAGTATTTTTCGTTTTAAAGAATAAGTAAAGTGAGTTGAGCTGGGAGAGAGTGACGTGAGGTCATTTGGGGTCATTTCACCTGTGAGGAGACATTTTCATTTCCTTCATATCAAGGTTTGTCCTTGCTTTATGATACTCTGATCATTTGAATACACAATAAATGTCAAAAAATCAAAACCGATTGATTCTTTTTTTTAGAAACAATTTTGCTATGACATTGTTCGCCCATTCCTGTTTATGCTCAGTCACTAACTATCTCTGCAATACACATGACTTTTGCTGTACTGAACTCGACATGGGTCAGATTTCATGCTCAGCAGTATTGTCATACTTCAAATGAGGATCGAGAACTGCCCCCTCCTTCAGCACTCGATAACCAACAGTTCTTTGAAAAAAATGATTTATATTCACACAGTCTGTTATTTTGAGGCAATTTTTCAGTCCCAGTTACTTTTGCTTAAAAAATCAATACATAATTGTTCTGGGTGGATTTTAAATTGGAAGCATTTTGCTGAAGTGAGAGCGAAATGCTCCTCCTCGGTCTCGGGTCAATCGACACTAAAATATCAAGTCGACCAAAATGTCCTTGATTCAACAAAATCAACAAGAGAGAGAAAAAAACATGAAGGATGAGGTTGACTGAATCTCACTGATATGGACTTTATCATCAAATCTAGCTGCCAAAGTTGACGTGATGACACATTTGCACACCTATTTTTAAAACATGATATATTGAGGAAGGAGGAAGATGACTGATCTCAAAACTTACGAAACAGCCTGAAGACGACAAAAGAAGTCGACCAAATCACACACCATTAATCATCATAGTGTTACTACTCCAGCCAATAAAGTAGATCTTATAGTGCATGCCTGTTGTTTGTTTGGCCCTATTAGCACATGTATTAGCATTGAAGTTCTTTATATTCATGTATGCATCTCTGCAGAATAGTTTACAGTCATTTCAAACAAGTTTACGTTTCATGTTTTCTATGCATATTCTAATGATATGAACATCTCAGCCAACTGTTTGGTCTCCATTCCCATGATCATATAGCTTACATATGAATTGAGTTTGGCTGCTGCAGGGAAATATTTCACAAGCTGAAAATCTTTGAGAGCAACACGCCTGCCGAGACACACACACACACACACACACACACACACACACACACACACACACACTAGAGTGACACACAAACACACACTGACTAAATGATAACAATGAAAAAATCAGATGCTGAGGAGACTTTCTTCACATTACTGACACTGATTATGGTTTCAGATAAAAAAAAAGGTGGCTTCATAGCATTTAAACTACAAACATCAGAATGTATGCTTTTCCATGCAAATGTCTAAGACGCTCCAGCACTAATAGCTGGTGACGTTGGTTAAGAGAATATTTGTTTGGGCAAAATCAACATGTAATTGTCAGTGTCTAGAATGAGACAGAGAACTAAGTGAATAACAGAAAGAAACTTACTGTTAAAAGTATCTATTACAGGACTATATTAAACAGGCTTTTTTTTTTTACAGTATTACAGCATGAGCCTGAAAAATAATAGATTCAAGAGGAGCAGCATAAATAAGTAAAAAAGAGACAATGCAAGAGATAAGAAAAGACAGGAGTGCAGCAAAGGAAAAAAATGTCTTCCCATGTCCTCAAATATTCTTACAACAAGTATGTGGTGACCCCCTGGAGGGCCCGGCCCGCTAGGTTGAAAACCGTTGATTCCACCCCACTGTGCTTCCGTTTTATGTGATAGCAAGTTACTTTGATCTCTGTGTGTTTCTAAGTACACCTTGCAGAAAGGGTCTGCACAAACACCATCATCCTCGCAGATAGAGAGGCGCGCGCACACACGCGTAAACACACACCTTGTAACAAGATATATTAGCTGAAAAAAGCTGGAGATGGGCTTTCAAATGTCCACACGCACACTCAAACTGAGCATGTAATGTGAGAGAGCAAGACTTTACTGCGTGCACACACACACACTTGCCAAAGGGAAAGAAAGAGGAGATACGAATGCAATATTAAAGTGTCGACATTTCGGACAGGAGACAACTTGGTTTTCCCTTTTCTTTCTTTTTCTCGCCCTCAGACACACGAAAACTAACATGCAGCTTTTTTACATTATCAAACTCATATGATGCCATCACCTCCAAAACACCTGTGTTTACTGTCCTGCTGATGAGGCTTTTTGTAATTATGATGTTTCAGGAACATGCAATGATTTTAAATGTAGTTGATAGTATCAATTCAATTATTGCATCAACGTATAAATCATTAACGATGCCGATTCAGGTGAGTCAGTCTGTTGAAGGTGCTGCACTCACACAGGTGTTTCCAGTTATTCTGGCTGATTAGACATCTACTCAGCCTGAAGTTGGACAGAGTCACGATAAGAGTTACACAAGGTCGCCCAACTACATGCACCGAGGAAAAAAAAAATGATGAAAGGTGGAAGCTGTCATGCACAAGTGCAATAAAACTCACAGGAGAGTGAGGGAGATGTCAATCAAACGTAGCCCGCACACTCCAACACAGTTCAAAGAAGACGTCTAATCGGAGAAATGAGTGGGTGTACCGTGGGTGAGCCGCCGCTCACAGGTAGTAATTAAGATATAAGAATATATAATAATAAACAGACATAATTGGAATTCATTTCTCAGACTTGAAATGCTTGGGGGGAGGGGGAGTAATATTTCCCTGAATGCAGATCTTTTCCTGTGTCAGATGTGTTTCTTGAGGGCATCACACTGGAAAATGACATTAGCAGCTCCATGTTTCATGTTACCATAACCACATATTTCATTTTAAGAACGGATTACTCATATAACAATACTACTATGTACTTGTACACCAGAAAGTCACAAGTGCTTCAAATCAAAAACCCAGTAAAAAATTATGTCATTACTGGTACTTTTACTGCTTCTACTACAACAGAAAGAACCAAAGATATGTATTTATGTATATATGTATTCAAACATTTGGCACAAAAGTAATTTGTCTCTTCTTACTTACAAAAACATTTTGCAGTTCACACTTGTCAGTACCCTCTGAATCGTGTGTCAAATTGAGCAGCTCTTAAGTAAACGCTTTATATTAAGCTTTCTCGCCAATGTTGTTTTTGTTCATCTGTCTCTATATCATTAGCCAACACAAAGTTAAAGAGCCACGGGAACACAGAATGACACTGTGTGGGAGTGTTCACACTGTTTGTTCTTCGAAACATTTAGCTGGAATACGTGGAGGCTGACGATCATCTGAAATTAGTTTTTTTTTTTTTTTTTTAATGCAGCACTGCCGTGAGCATCGACAAGCAAATTCGGGTCAAACACACAGAGGTGAGACGTTTCATTTCTCTGTTCCTCGAATCTGTCAAAACTAATCACAGCGAGCAAAAGATAATGTCTGTGCTGTGAGAGGCAGAGTCTGATTAAGTGAGATAATCTTTTATGCAGCACTGAGTTAAACACAGAAGGAATTATTATTATTATTTCAAACAGATGGATTTCACCTGAATAATAGCTTTCATGTGATTGTAATGATGCAACCAGAGCAGTTCAGGGCTGAATTATTCCGAACCTTCCTGAGCTCCAAATAAAATGAAAACTTTCTGCTGTAGTAGTAAAAGTCACACTGGACAGATTTTCACAGATCAAGTCATTTTCATCCAAAGCAAAGCCAGGCTGACCGAGCACCATATGAGAGGTTAATGCAAGAGGGAATAAAGCCTACAGTCAAATACGGTGGAAATATTCAAGTGTGGGGACGTTTCGCCTTTTCAGGAACCGGTTGACTCGCACTGCATGAACTACACACCGAGCAAAGAGGAGCGCCGCTCTGCTCTTCAGAGGCATGACGTCCCTTCTGACTCGAAATTGTGTGGAAAAGGATTCATTTTCCAGCCGGACAATGGCCCTGCACACGCGGTGACGCTGTGCCAGGTCTGTTTGAAGTCCAGGGGAAGAGCAAAGAGTGCTGACACGCATGCCTCTCCCTTCACAGTCACCAGACGTCAGCCTCGCCGAAACATCTTTGGGAATACTTGAAAAGGCAAAAGGTGAAAGCTACTGTAACATCACAAGGCTCTCTCTGAGATGTGCCGGGAGAGACGGCTTGCATAATGCGGATTCTCGGATTTTTCAGAAACTTGTAGAACCAATGCCAGTCAGAGTCCAAGACAGATTCACATTTTTTTCACTTTTAGTATAAACCATGTGTAGCACCCGGAGTCTTAAGCAATGATAGCAGTACAGACACTGACGTCCACCTAAGTTCAGAGAGTGGTTTGGCTTGAAATACTCACAAGAAGAGTTGGTTTTGAGTTGACAGTTTTATGGCCTTGCAGCAATAATGTAACATATAGAGAGCAGCAATAAGAAATTACATCAAAAAACAGAGCTCTTTAAAATAATAAATGAAAACAAAGAAAAACAGATAATAAGTCATCTAAAGAGTTTAAACCTTCAACTTGAATACCCCCTTAATTTAAGGGGTCTGGGGTCCAAAGAGGTCAGTTCCTTGCTCTTGCAGGTGTGTGTACTGAAAATACTACTACCATCACCTGGGTAGAACTAATGCTCAGATGTCACTTCAAACACTCTGCAAAAGCTGTCTCATGCTCAAAGTTGAGATTCTTATAAAATAACATGTTAAACCAATGTTAAACCTCATATGAGAGCTTTAAAATGTAATGAAACAAATTCTTGGCACATTCTGAAATTTAAATCTGGATATTTACAAAATGTGAAACAAGAATTTGGACTGGGGCGGTAAGTGAAAAAAAAAAAAAAACCACAGGCAATACATAAACATAAAAATGATCTATTCATGTCTGGAATTTGCAGCAGATGTGAATGAATACTTAATATACTGGACAAAATACTACTAAATTTGCCAATTACCCGGAGGGAACCTCCCAAAGGGATAAATAAAGTACTCTGTCTGTCTGTCTAAAGTTTATCAACAATTTTTATGACAAAAATGTAACTTCCTGTAAAAGCGGTCAAGAGGAAAAGTGAACTTTGTATAAGCAGATGCCCTAATGTCAAAAGTCTGACTTCCCGTGCTTTCTGGATGTGTCATTCCTTTTTTATCCGTGCAGACTGTAACCAGACAGAATGTGAACTCATTTGTGAATCAACATTCAAGTCCATTCTCAGCCACGCTCATAATGACAAGCAGCTCGACACCTCACCATCGCGCTTTTAATGAGGCACAGGGACACTAGTTTGGAGACTCTCGACATGGTAAGTACCCGGTGTTTCTTAAGGCCCTTTCAGACGCGACGCGACAAAGGAACCGCTGAGCTCTAAGCAATTATTTCCAATGGCCACAACTGCTTTTTGTGCCTAAAGTTCAATTAGGTTTAAATTTAGCGCAAACTCCTGAACTCACACCATATTGAGTGTGAAAAGGCCTTTAACCTGCAGAGACACATGAGATCCGTGCTGCAAAGCCTGCACGTTTCAGCAGGACACCCACACACAGGAACATCCAGACAGTTTGATATGATTCATGCGCAGATATTTGAGCTTGTTTGCATTCCACTGAGGCTGCTTGACATTACCAATATATTCACAAGCTCTCTCCCTCACACACACACATACACAGAAATAAATGCAGAAGAGAATAACAGTGGAGCACTGGGACCGATTCTCCGGGCATCTCCCATGTGACGGCCTTGTCAGCGGTGCATTGTACCGTATTCCATGGAAATTACTCGCACATACGCACAACATGCCAACACATAAAAAAAAAAAAAAAGCCTAGTCCATATGACAGACTGGTAAAAGTTGCTTTGCATTATGCTTTTACATGTGTGGGGGCACATGTTTGAGCAACACATCACGCTGCAGTGTTGACAGGCTGTTTTCATATTTTAGTCATGCTGCAGTCCCTGGTGGAATAGCATTTCCATTTGAACAGATGAATCGGTGAAAAATTTGTTTGCAGGAATGTCACATGTAATACGGACCAACCGAGATTTGTGTTCAACAAGCTGTTGAGAATAAATGTAGATATAGAAAGATATTGAGATGTACAGTAGAGGATGGATAAGATTTAGAAAAAAAGATTTATGTCAATCAGTCAATCAACAGAAAATTGACAATTTATAATCACTATATCATTAAAGTCATTTATTCCAGTTTTTAAATGAGAATTCCTCTGTTTTAGGTCATTGCAAATTGAATAATTTGTGATTTCAAATGTTGGTCAGACAAACAAGCAATTTGAAAATGTTCTCTGAACCTATGATTAACATTCAAAAAAAAAAAAAAATCTGATACTTTATGGTCCAAATAATCAACAACACAAACCAGATCACTAGAAAGACAAAGCTGAAGGAACGTTTTATATTGTATGATAAATAATGTATTGTTTACATGTGTTTGTACATGTGCAGTGTTTTTCCTTGTGTATTGTCTGTAATTCCATGTGATTTCTTTATAAGACCCAAACCGATCTATAATTCACGTGATGACGCCTCGGGATGATGTGTTCCCCGAGGCGCAATCCTCAGTTTTTTAATTAAGCTGGCAGATGACCTCAGGGCCTTGATCCAATATTGATAGAACTTTATGATTATGTTTTATTGAGAAGGATCCAGATGCATTGTTCCCGGCCGTGGGATCAGCTCGCTGTCACTTCAAACAACACTGAATGTCAATAAGAACTTGATTAGGCATCAACAAAGATTTCAAGTCCGCAGAAAAAACAGAAGCTCATGATAATGTTGACAATATTGTATTTTACCATCCTAATATAGAGAGAGTTTGTTATGGAGAGTGCAAAATAACTATTGCAAACTGTGTGCATCACACCGGTGCCTTTACTGAAAGAAATTACAATTTTCAATAGACGGTGCACTCCCGCAGCAGTGAAGTGGACCTGAAACAACATTGTTTAACACATTACCGAGAGAAAATGGCCTATTTTGTATCAAATTACTGCCCATGGTCGACCAGCATCTGATATTTTATTCAGCTGAAAGACACACGGCTTCACAGGTAAACTGTAACATGGCCGCTGTTGCATTTATTTCACTTGAATTCAGAGCAAATCCAATCATCTGTGATTGAAGCCCAGGCCATATTACTGCACTCAGATTTCAGCTTACAGGTTTTTGCCAAACATTATGATCAAATACTGACAGAGACACACACACACACACACATAAATGTACACATTCACACAAACACAACCCGCACAGACACAATCACTCCTTGTCAGTTTTCAGTCAGTGCTCTGCAAAATAAATAGCAAGTCCCATCTTCTCTCTCTCTCTCTCTCTCTGACACACACACACTCAAGGGTGTAATAGATTTCCCCATCACCACTGCAGAAAATTGTCTATGGATGTACACGCACATCCTTGATACATGATTATTAAACAACAAATAGCAGACAGAGAGGTAGTGGAAATTATTTGGTGAGCAACAGAGGGAGCGAGCTGGACAGAGAAACAGAGAGAGAGAGAGAGAAAGGGAGAAGAGGAGGAGATGATTATGAGGTTGCATTGGCAAATGGATATTGCTGAAATCATTCAGTAAATGACAGAAAGATAGCGTAATATTTACCAAATGGTTGAATGAAAGATATACTGAATTATTCAACAAATGGCCTGGAGATGCAGAGTGAAGGAGCGGGGTGATGGGATAAAGAGAGAGAGAGGGAGAGAGAGAGGGAGGACAAGACAGAGCAATTTACCAAATGGTCAATGGGACACACGACAGATATTGTTGTCGCCTTGTCAAAACCGAGAGCAGGGAGGACAGGAGAGAGGAGAGGAGACAGGAGAGGAGAAGGGGAGGAAGCAAGAGAGGAGGAGTGAGAAGAGGATTGGGCCATCATGACTGTCACTGAAGGCAAATAACCATGGCCATAATCACACCACACACTTAGAGATAAAAATGTGTGTGTGTGAGCTCGTGCATCTGTCTTTGTGAGGACCAATTTGAGTTTCAGACCTTGGAAGTGAGGACGTTCAAGGGGTTCAACGGGTTGTTTGAGGGTTCAGACTTGGTTTTAAGGGTTAGGTTAGAATTGGGTTTAGGGTCAGGTTAGGCATTTAGTTGTGATGGTTAAGGGTTGGGTAAGGAGCTGGAAAATGCATTATGCCCTCACAAGTATAGAAGCATGAAGGTGTGTATGTGGCAGTGTTCCTGGATGTGTGTGTGTGTGAGGCATATTATTCGCAACCCGTTTATCAATTACAGTTTCTGCTGCATCATCAAAAGAGTCTGGAATGGTTTCTTTGTCCTTTCAACATGTCTCTGTGTGTGTGTGTGCGCACGTATATATATTTGCAGCCAAGTATCACCTCTCATACTTTCCTGTTTACTACTTAGAGTGCCTGTGAAGTGAAGTGAACATTTACCTTGAGAAAGAATGAACCATGAGAAACTACCGCTCAGGAAGGTGAAGCCACTAAAACACACACCAGCATATATGTGTGGAGTTATGTGTATACACACACACACACAGTCTTTACTTATGTCACTTTTGGGGAATTTACATAGACTTACATTCATTTCCTGGAGACTAAGCTGAAGGACTACCTGACCTTAACTTAACAATAACCTTAACTGTTGACCTAAAAATCACAGTTTTCCAAATTGAGGACACAACTTTTTGTCCCCATTGCACCCACTGCCCCGAATCAACTGAGCTTGAGTCAAGTGTATAACCCCAATTTGGGCATAAGTGAACCCACACACAGTCACATACTCACAGCACATGAATGTATCCAAATCTAAATCTCACTCATTTTTTAAGTTGTTTGCTATAAAAAAATTACCTTGCCAAAAAGCATAGTACACGATGTTCTGTAAGAATAACGGTATTCAAAACTACACACATCTTTACACATTCAAAAGTGTCACTTCCTGCGCTTCTTCGTCAACTCGATTTCATTTCCTGCGATTGCTGCATGTTACTGGTTCTCAAAACATGAACACTGATTCGAAAGTAATTATACTGACTGACTCGTTTGCCAGATGAATCTTTTGACATCAGTTAGAGATCCATGGGTAAAGCCGTCTGAAACATGACTGTAGTTCAACTTCAATTGCAATATCTCTTTTCTGCACAACACCTCAAGGCTCCGAATAGCATGATGGACCATTGTCACCTAGTCAGAATGAAGTCGATGAGCTGAGGTTGCCATGATTATTGCAGGACTAAATCCTATCAAGGACTATTAGCAGCTTTGGGGTTTGCACAAGAGGGCATTGTGAAAGGTTCCAAGTGGGCACTCTCCATTAATATGTCAGTCACTCAGGCCAAGACTATGGGATATTAATGAAGAAATTATATAGCATGCGTGCTGGACCAGATTTCTAGCAAATGCAAAGCTATGAGAAATAATGGCGAACATGTGATCGAGTGGGATCTCTGAAAACAACATTAATTTTTGGAAACTAAAAAACATACAAGTCAAATCTGGATCCCACAGGTTCTAATCTGACTCTTACACCATTGTTCATGACATTGACATCAAATCCTCTCCAACCACCTTGTGTCCTGCTTCGTGTCCACAGTCCAGTCTGAGGAAGTAGGCTGGCTTGACATCGCGTTTTAGAGGTTAATTTACAAAGTGAGTCCTGATTTTTGTTTACGTGGTGCATTCTGACATTTCCTGCGACGCAATTTTGAAGAAGAAGAAACGTGGCACTTATCGCACACACACACACACACACGCAAGCACACGTACACTCACAAAGCCTCGCTGTTACTAAGTGGAAGCCAGTTCCATAATTATGTTTCCTCTCTGTCTGTCTGATTACCAAAATAACAATTTCAAGACGGAAGCGGTATGCAAATAATGCAGTGTGTGTATCCGCGAGTATTTTCTGTATTTGTATTTCTGTGTGCGAGAGAGAGATAATCAGATGCCAACTGAGCTGTGAAAGTGATTGCCGTGGAGCACAGTGTAAGAGCGGGAACAATCAAAGAAACACAATACTTATCACACTCGCACATCCACACACACAAACGCGCGACACACAGTGGGACGCGACTAATACAGGAGTTTTGGATCTGAGATTGCAATTTGGGAAGTAATTATGATTTGCTACTTTTTTGGGGGATTTTCGCATGACTATCAGATGTACTTTTATCTGCTGACAACATAACAACATACGGTAATTGCGTAAGTGGGAGAAGTAGATCATCAATCATCAGCATCAGCATCATATTTAGACTTCATGTGATGTTGTATTTTCAATTTGCCCACTTTAATACCTCTAATCTTTCTTGCATTCCTGGCTGAAGGCTGTGGGTCACTGCATGAACTGGGATTGATTCCAGTTTGATTTTGCTGCTTGCGACTGGAAACCACGGGAACCACGCCCATTTTTTTTTCTTCTGTGTTGCTTTTCAGTGACAAAAAAAACAAAAACGTAGTGTTGAAAATTTCAGCAAAATTCAATCACTGTTGAAGGCCTTGTGGTTTTGCAGTACTTTTTTTTTTATCTGCAAAGGTCTGGGTGTGATGTAAATCAAGTCTAGCTACCATGTGGCTAATTGTGGCACACACAGCCTTGTTTTTTATACTTTATAATTAATTCATAATCCTCCCCTCTGGTTCCCATTTACCATTCTGTCTCTTTCTCCACAACAGCCTCTTCCCTGTCTTATATTTTTCCCTTAATCTTCCTCTCCCTTCCTCTCCTCTGCTTCTTATCTCTGCTCTCATTCTGTCTCTCAGAGTGTGACCTCTTGTTTCCTACCTTTGACATGCGGAGATCTGACTTGACCCGTGCATAATTGCACATCTGTGTGTGGTGCTGAGTGTGTGTGTCACTATGTGTGTAGATGTCTAACATGGGTGTCTCTGCATATAAATGTGTGTGCAGAGCTCCTATATGTCCCGTTTTCTTCAGCTCATTCTTTGTGTGTGTGTGTGTGTGTGTGTGTGTGTGTGGGTGTGTGTGTGTGTGTGTGTGTGTGTGTGTGTGTGTGTGTGTATGTGAGAGAGATCGCTCGAGAACCCCCCAGGGAGCTACCATGTCATAGGTCACACCCTTAACACCTCTCCTCTGTTCTTTCTTCCCCTCCTCGTTAAACGCTGGTTTAGAGGTCCTCAATTTAGAGGAGATAACGAGCACAGGTCAATTAAGAGGGGAGATAACAAGGCAAAGTGTGATAGAGGGACAACACCTGGGGGGTGCTTCACACATTAATGAGACAACGCAATAAAGAGAGGAAGAGAGAGAGAGGGGGGAGAGACGTTTTGGTTACAGTTTCAAACATTCTTACATACACTTATCAAGTAAGTAAAGAAGGTTCAGGGAGCTCCTCTGTGTTGACCTGTGAAATTCAAGTCAGCCTTTTCATGAACTGTTGCACGAAGGTAAAACATCTTAAGAGTTGATATTTGGTGTCAGGACTCCAACAAACAGGTACAGCACAGAGGGACTTTGATTCAGAGCCTGCAGGTGGATGTTGTTGTGGAGGTGGGGCTTATGAAATGCTATGAAAAGCAGCAAGAGCGAGTAGCAGTAGAAAATGATCACAGGAAGCAGAGCACAGCTTTGAGGTGAGCGGTGCTGCAGCGAGCACAGCGGAGTGTGACGGCTTTAATATACCACCCCACTGTTGTGTATACAGGTGCGTTGCATAGGGTGGAGTGCGCCATATGAATGGAACACAGAGGTTGAGCTGTCTGGATAAACTAGTTTGTTTTGCTTCATTACTGCAGTGGCACAAGCAAGAAGTACTCACCGACTATAATTAGAAAGAACAAGGGTTGTCACACATAAGCTCATCTTATATTTACTTTAACTTGGTCTAAAATGGACAGACTTGTGCTACTTTGATAAATTACAATGACCAATTTAGGATCTGATTACTTTGACGACTAAAAGTGGTTTCCCAAAATTTTTTACCCTCAGCAGGACAGTAAAAGTGGAATTAATGTGAAGGATGAAATGTATCTTCAAGTATCTAACCAAATCCAGTTGTAGATTCAACCCCCATTAGATGAACCTTCACAGACATTGTTCAAAGGTCGAGGAAGGAAACACCTCTACAACCCCGGTGGTGGACAACAAGACAAGCCGATAAGTCTGATACAAGATCTAAATGTCAGCTTAGTTCAACTCTCCATACAGCCGAGTGAAGTTGCATCATTTTTACAAGAGGAAAGAAAGGTAGCCGAAGGCAGACGTATAGATAAATATCAGACGAGGTGTTGCATTTCACTGCTGCTCTATTTCTGATTCAATACCATGCACTGATACAGCGAAGGTTCCCATAGAATCAGGTCAATACGATGAGCAGTCCCACAACAAAGAAAGCACTTCTGACAGTTGTGCAACATTTTACCGCGTCTTGATCATCTCATCACATGTATTAACATATTGCTCTCAAGCTGTCCTCGCACTGACGTCTGTATCAATCTTTATCTTCTCGCTTTGCTGAGCTGTCTGGTAGCCATTTCATGCTGGCTCCTCACAGCCCTGGACTTGCGCTGGGTGTAAAATCGTATTCTTCCCGTCTCAAACATCCATGAAAATTGCCACATTTGATGACAACGATCCAGTGTAACAGCCTCTGATGAAGAGTCTCAGTGTCAAGTGACTTTTTCTTGGAAACATATCAGTCAAGCGCCGAGCGCCGAGCACCAGATATTCTCTCTCCAGCTGTCAAGACTTAGATCAGATTTACTCTGATCGCCACATCAAGTTTTCAAATTCCTGCCGCTTTCGAGCGATATAGCTGTATATCAAGACGCTGCATGACCAATCAGCACTGCAATTGTTGAGTGGCTATTAGAGCTGCTCCTCAACTGTGTGCCAAGTTTGGCGGGGAAAAAAAAAACTGGCAGGATGATTATGTCTAAACTGGTAGTGAGCTCTCCAATGCCCCCATAGTGTTTGTCTGGCCTAAAATGGAGGGTTGGCATAGTTACAGTGGTGGAGGTAGCAGATCCAGCCACCTCATCTAATGCATGTAGTACAGTAATTGTACTGTCTTTTATCCAAACTGAAGCAGTGGGTGGTGTTTTTAATTGTGTTTTGAGCACAGTTTGGTTCATTACACCTACAGTGAGGCAGATGGACATACTGTATTTTTTTTTCCCGTTGGCACATTTTAAAATTTGGTTGCCATTTCTGCTTTCTAGTGATTGTCTGAAAGTAGTGAAGAAAAGTACACAAAGGTGATGCAGTACAGTCGACAGCAGAACCAGGATGTGTATGTTCAGGAATAGGAATTTGAACTGTGCTGGTTTCATGTCAGTAATGGGCCTCATTCCCAAACACGGTCTCATTTTCTGCTCTTGAGTGTGTTCATAAACGCTGAATAAGAGAAAAATAATAAAACCCACTGTCGGACTCATGAAACATGCAAACCACTGACTTGTTCTTACCCACTTAAAAATCTTTGCGTTTCAGGAAGTCCGCCTCTCTGGAGAAAGTCCCACCACATATAACAGTGTCAAAGTCAGGTATTTAAAAACTCAAACAGCATCTGTCCTGGAAAGCATCATATTTAAGTGCACCTAAAGATGGATGGTAATGTCTGCCACGTCGGTCCAGACTGAAATATCTCAACATTTGCTGGATGTGTCGTCATGAAATGTTGCACTTTTATGGCCCCCAGAGGATGAACCGTATTGACCTACTGATCTTTGTGGTTCTGATTGAAATGTCTCAACAATTATCGGATGGACTGATGCGAAATTTGGTGCAGAGATTCATATCGTCTCTCAGCATGAATTGCAATGACATTTGGGGATTCCTTACCTTGAATCTAGGGCCACCATCCCAATACTGTGTCTTTCATAGTTTAGCCTATGTTAAAGCTGCTAGCTTCGTCATTGAAACGTGGTAACACATGGTCACATAACAATGATAATATTTGATGTCGATTCTATTCTACTTTAATATTTCATGGGCTAAAACTATGAGCCATAATAAGATGAGGTAAATATTGGAGCATTTTTGGAAATAAGAAAACACTGATGATGCTGTATGTTAACAAGAGTTTGATGGTGCATGTGAGCTACTACACTGGCTGTGTTTCCCTGAACTGCCCAAGTGTTTTTTTTCTTACTTGTGATGCTTGTCAGATCAAATCTGTGTGAACAAAAATTTCCTAAATGAGCCCCAGTATTCTTGCAGGTTTGTGCATGGCTGGAGAAAATCTGAGTGACTGTCAGGTTTTTAAATGTGCAGCCATCACGGCTCTCCAACTGTCCTCTAAAGCACTTTGGTGTTATCAGTTTCATATTTTAATGTTCATACGGGGTTGATGAGACCAGCTTGCGCGAGTCGGCTAATACATCAGAAACAGAGAAATTCAGAACTCATTATCAGTGCTGTTTCAAAAAGGCCATTTCACAGGTCTTCTCATGCCCACTGAACTGTTCCCATATCACGAATCCCTGAAATAATTAATATTCAGATTTAAGCCTTTTTAATTGCTCTAACAGCTCAATTTCCACTGTTCAGATTTCCAAGCCACAGCCAAAACATCAGGGTGTGGTTTCTAGGGCCTTCTGGAGTCATTTATTTCTGGCTTTTTACACTTTTCACATGATTTCATGTGTAATTACCTTGAAACCGGGCCGAACATTTCACAGGCTTTCTACTCAGGAAAGCAGGGAGCGACATGGCACCGAGCTGCAGGTCTGAGACTTACTGAAGAGAAGCCACAGTTACACTCCACGTGTGTGTGTGTGTGTGTGTGTGTGTGTGTGTGTGTGTGTGTGTGTGTGAGTGCGTGCATACGTGTGTTAAGGGACTGAGATTTCTGCACTGATCATTAAAAAAGTGTTGTGTGCGAGTGGAAGTGTGTAACAGATTTAAATCTTGATGACATATATAAGAAAGAGAGTGTGTGCCTGTGTGTGTGTCCTTGTGTGTTATTGCTCCCTGAGATACTTGATATTTAATGAGGGCAGGGAAAAGTGGAAAGAAAAGGCCATCTGGGCTCTGAGTGGTTGTTTTCTCTGTGCATTTCTGAGTTTTGTGTGTGAAACGTGGAAGTGGATGTTCTCTCGACTGTGTGCGTGTGTGTGTGTTTGTTTGGGTGTACCTATAATTATGTCCTATAGTCATGGGGGCTTAGGTAGCTAAATAGTCAAGCCCAGTGTGGGATAAGTGATTTTGGGTTGTCCCTGTGACAAGTTTAAAAATATGCTGCAATGTCACGTTATGCAAGACAATGTCGGCTTTCAACACCCAGATGACCAGCAGCACTGTCATGGGACAGTCCAAAATCCAAATCTGGACACATCATAGCATGGATAGAATAAATACACTGGAAGCAATGGGATGTAAATAATTATATAAATGCCTACACATCACAATTCATGTCTCATGTAAAAAGACATACAAAAAAGAAATTGTGATAGTTGCAATGCATCACATGATCAGAGCTGACAGAGGTCCGCTCAGATCAACTTCCCATATCAGAGACCTGAGACCTGTGGCGATACAACAGGACCTGGCTTGACTCCGGTCCCTGGTTAGCGCTCATGTCATGGGAGCCTTCTAGCTTCCACAGCGCTCTGTCCTGCTCCTGCCATGATTTGCTCATCACCACAGGGGTCAGTGACTGGGTTGTGTAGTTCATTTATTCTCTTCCTGTGCGTGACATCTTTGACTGGTCTATTGACAGCTACCACATGGTGTTTGACAGAGACAGACCCAGGTCCTGCGACATGGACTCTATGACAGCTGCCTCTGCTGCAGCCTCCCTCCGTCTCAGTACACCGTTGTCGTGTACCACCTGTTGGCCGAAGATAATCTTCCACCTGCTCCACCACTGTTAAGGCAAGACAGTGTCTCTGCAGAGAACTGTGTGCTCTCATTTTCACACTGATCTGCTCATCCAGGCCAAATCATCTGTCAAGTTTTTCATGTATCATTCCACAAAAACACATGTCTTAATGTCAATATTTTAAATTTGAAATGATATTTTATACATGACAAATTACATTTTTGCATCTGAAAAACACACAGTGCTAAAAAACAAACAAAAAAATTCTTTGTGTGTATGTGCATACACAGTGTATTGACCTATATAGCTCCCTACCAGTATGGAGTAAATCCACTGAGTTGGGATCTTTGAAGTCAACTCTGCTCGGCTCACGCTGCATTCAGCTGTCATTCTGGATCATTCACAGATGTGCAAACACACACACACATACACACAAAGTATGAATAGGTAAAAATCACAGAATGTACACATTCACAAAGTGCACACGGCCGACACATTTTACAGTAGATCAAGAGAAAGTGCGATGTCTTTATGTGAGAGAGTACCAAGGCGGTGAAATTGGCAGAAGATTGAACATTGATCGATTCCATTTTCTCTTTTGCAAGGGAAAAAAGACGCACACTAAGGCGTAGTAGACATGTTTACTCGCCAAGAGCTGTCTTCTTCTCTGTCTGTGCTGGTGCATTAGAGCATATCTTGTGTGTGTCATGTAGATCAGTGGAATTGCGTGAAACTACTTGCAGGGTTGTGTATCGCATAAACCACATCCACACACGCAAACCCCCTCTTAGAAAAACAGCTTCATTGTGCTACTGGAGGCCAAAAACTCCACAGGAAACCTTTCATGTGGCAAATTGTTGATCATTATTTATTTATTATTTCATGAGCAATCTGTCTACACAAAAAAAGGAGGTCACACTTTAACTCATCCATTTGAATAGCTCACAGCACAACTTCCCATCAAGTGACTATTGTGTTTGAAGTGATCATCATAATAGTGTTAGAGTGCAACATAGGATCAGACTGCAGTGTAGTGGTCACTGTGTCAGAAGAGGTGATTAAAGAGTCATAGTCACGATGTGCATGATGTGAATGGGAAAGTGCGAGGAGCTAACTTCCAGGAACAAGATGTAAAGAAACTATGGCAATGTGTACGACACTGGCTGTGTCATGTTCAGAAAAGAAGAAAAAAAAATGGCAGTGACCTTATCTCTGCTACACATCAATCATCTTTTACTTTGCCATGTTTACAGTTGTGCATGGAGCCTCTACATGTCCACCTCTGGAGGAAGCCAAATAACTCAACGATGTGGCCAACTGTGCCTGCTGTCAGCAAACATAGGGTCAAATTTCATATGGCATCTTGTGGGACTCATTAGGTCTGATGATTGTTCTAAATGGTTGTATAACGGGCTGAGGAATATGAGACCATTTTACAGAACCAGATGCACCCAGTGGAGCAGAAACTCTTCCCATATCCCAAGATGAAAATGGCCTCTCACACACTGATAAACAAAGTGGTTTCATGACAACCGGGGCTACCAAAAATTTTAAAATGAAATGAGAACAAAGTCTAGACATGCAAACATGGATTTCATGTGTGACAATATACGGAAATGTTTTCAAAAAGGTGCACAGGAAGAAGACAATATGGTAGATACCAAAGGCAGCAGTGAAATGTCAGACTTGCACATGGTGCTATGCAACAAGTGGTAAAATGTACTCACAGCATGCAATAAAAAGGAATAATAAACAAAGGGACAGAGGAAAAATAAATAGCTGTAATATTATTGAAGGCAATATAACATGCATATAGACACTCTTTACACGTTTGTGCATTTGAATGCTTGAGTGATGGTAAATTTGAGTGCATCCATTTAGAAATAATATGAGTGACAGAAACATGTGTTGTACTAATTGTTATGATCATACCACCTAATTAAGCGTGTAAAAAATGAATTTGTCTTCATAATGCAGGAATCCAACAGCTTTCAAAGTTAATATCTTGTCTCGTCATTGTGGCATCATCAGGTGAATTCAAAAACAAATCATGTGTGACAAAACAACAAAACAAAGGTTGTAAGTTGTAGTTTTTGTTCCAAGTTTTGCAACATAAAAGATGACATAAATCATAATGTGCTGTGTGTTAACTAAGTGTTCACCTATTATACTGTATAAGTAAATCTATTCGCACAAAAATAGGCCTTAGATTGAGTATGTCTTCCTTTCAACTAGTGTCATATATGAAGTGATTACAAACTGATTCTGATTTACTTCTCACCATTCAGTAAAAAAAATACTTTCCAAATTCACACAATTTCACATCATAGCAATCAAACATAAGTACCTTTATTACCAACTCAGCTGAAAACCCTTCAGGGGGACAGATGAAGACTTAAGACTCACTGTACATATATCATTACTAATACATCATCAGTCTTCATACTGTCTACTACAAGTTGTAAGAATGAGAAAAGACTGCAGGCTGTGCAGAGTGAGGAGATGCATGGGTGCGTCTGTCTAAATTGTCCTTATGCAATAAAAATTATACGAAATCACAAAAAAGGCAAATAAACACACAGTTTTTTTTTGTGGATAAAGTTTTCTAAGAATGTCTGACAGCCAAGCACAAAGATACCCTGCAGTTTCTTTTGCAGCTGCAGTTGATGTCTTTAACATTGTTGTAGAGTGAAATTAAAATTCACTTCAAGGTATTTTTATTCCTGTCAGGTCAAAAGTCTCTGAAACACGATTTAGAGTCCAGCCCCTTCTTTCAGTTATATCATAAAGCGCCTTGAAGAACAGGCATCTGATCTGCACAGCAGTACCAGCAGCACGCTGGAGCTCGTCCTTGGAACAGGAGGAGGTGCAGCCATATCTGATAACTTGGGCGGATGATGAAGGCTTGAACAGCGTTGACTGTGAGGACTGATTAACAATGAGCTTCCTCAGTTGCCACTAGAGCAACTTTCTGTCGGGATGTTTACGTCAGTCAGGAGATATTCTCATATGCCTGGAAGGTTTTCATGATGGCCTCCATGAAACCGAAATGATTGAATTTATATTTCTTTATGTTTATATATGTCAAGGACAGGCAGCCCTATGAATGTCTTTAGGTTTTAATTCTGATGACTTTCACATTTGCTGTTGCTGCTTCGTGAACAAAGAAATCTTCACTGCCAAAAAACAAACCGGGAACAATATCAACTTTAGAAAGCACTCAACAGAGTACAGACGTCCACTAAGGCTGAATAATCTCTCCCCATCATGACACTGATGTAGTCAGCATAGACGTCAGAAAGCATGTGTGTATAAATCTAGCTGCCTCTGTTTTGGCTGGCGATGTTAGGGGAACTGTTATGAGGTCACCAATAGCAATCTTTCATTTGCAAGCTTGACAGCTAATAGGGTCGACATAATGAGCGAATTTTGTGATCTTGACAGTGGGAGTGCGGACATGCAATTTCATCACTCCATTCCTGAGTTGGTCACAAACATGAAAGCAATCAAATAGACTCAATAGTGATCACACACCTCGACACACTGGCAAATAATGGATCATTTTTGTTCAAAAATATTCAATACATTTCCTCAACTTTAATTAGTGTATACTAGGGAGGTTACGTGTTGAGTGAAGAAGCAAGATCACAATTAAATACGACAGGGAATAGACGCAACCTGGACATCTTAGTCTGTGTTTTACAGCAGCACACAGCTAATCAAACAAAGGAAAACAGTGTTACAAAGTCCATAAAAAGGTAGAGATTAAGTTAGTTTTCAAGATCAAAAGAAATACAATGATTAAAGGATAAAAGAGACTGAATGATAAAAAAGATTTGGATTCTTTTGCCTGAGTTCAGTCATTATAGAAATAAACACTGAAATCCATTCAGCTTTAAAGAAGCCTGTCTCCAGTCATTAAGTTCAGTGTCAAAACACATTTCACATGCTTCACACAAGTCATCAAAGTAAGTGCCCCTTTAATGGAACCAATGTAGGCTGCACAAAACCTCAAGGATATATAGAGGGCTAAATACTGCCGTAATTAGCCATTGACTGTTGATGCAAGGCCAATAAAACCAAAAAAGAAAGATCGCCTACGAATAATTGGAGCCTTGGTTCGTCTGATTCACTATAATTTCAACTTGGTTGGCCAAAACATAATTTAAAATAAGGGTAAAACCAGTGGTAATTTCAGCATTCAATGGATAAAATAATACAATCAGAGGAAATGAGGATTATTAAACATAAAGCAATTTAACAACATCAACTTTAAAACTACTGAAGTGGCGTTGTTTCTCGCTCGTGTTATCTTTGTCAGGGACTGGACAATAGATTTCAAAGCTACAGAAAAACAACCTTTCAGTCGTCTCTCATTCATTTGCTGAGGTCGACTGAATGATACAATAACTGCAGATGCAACTCTGGATGACCTACACTCAACCAGCAGATCCTCACCACATAGCATGGCCCCTTCCACCACCAAAAAACCTCGAAAGTCGGAGCTTCGGGAGTCCAGCTGTCCCAGATACCACTGCACCTCCTGTTTAATCACACACTTTGTTGGACGGCCAAAGGTGCGGTAAATGCATGGATGATGTAATCTACTCAGGCAAGTTCCATCACACCCAGAAGGAACAAACGTAAATGAAACAAAGTATTGCAAAGTGCAGCGGTTCATCACCTCTGAGTACTTAATGGACATCAATTGTAAACAACATTAATTTAAAGTAGTACGACGTCAAACCATATGTCTTCAACAAGGATTGACGAGCACAATGGTGAGACTGCAGCACTCTTATTTTTACAGCTGATGCAAACTCATGAGAGGTGAAAAAGGCTACATGATGTAAACCACCTCGAGGGGTCAGGGGACAGAGTTTGCACCCCTGCAGCAAGGTCAGCATTAGTTAGGTCAGCACTTCTAACCCAGGTGTTAACCCACTAATGAGTGACGTCAGTAAACCCTGACTGGGGAACAAACACCTCGGCAAGGCTCTGCAGTCGCTGCCTCTTCTTTGTAACCCAGAGTTGGAGGACAATCACTAAACAACAGCTGTTGTAAACCTGAAACTGGGGACAAATACAAGCTCTTTTCTCTCCCTTGTGAACATTTTCTCAATGGGCATGTCTGGTATACGAGCAGCGTTCCTCACCTGGGGCAAACTCTCCTGTACGATATCACCCGTTGAGTTGAATTCTCTTTGGGTTGTTACATTTTATTCTGTGGCTGCAGCTCGATGATACAAGGGGTCAGGGTGGTAGTGGGAGTTTTTGTATCTATGTTTTCTAATGCTTGTGAATTTAGATCTATTGCAAATTTGTACTCATAAACACTTCCCACTTGGCATTTAATTAACATTTGTAACCATCTAATTAGCTATGTTCTTGTATGTTGTCCATCTGAGAAAGTGTGAAATCAGAGTGCATGATTAAACAGAGACATTTCAAAGTAAATTACTTCTTGGTAGGTCATGGTGAGTTGAGAAATGTGGTGGCTATAGCTCTTAGTCAATACGTCATGCTGATGAAATCATTTCAGTAGAAACACTGCCGTCGGTGGACTTTTGAACCATGACATGTCAGGTGGCATCGTTGATCAATTGCAAACTGTCTTGACATAATTAACCTTTAGAGAGAGGCAGAACTAGTGAGACCAACATGGAGGAGCTATAACTGAGGCTTTTATATTTCCTGTGTCCCTCTCTTCCGTATGCAAGGAGGAAGACCTACTGTACAGAGCTTGCATGTCAAATCCATTTTGCCCAGAATAAAACTAGCCAATACAGTAATGGCAGTCACTACATCCCGAGCAAGCTGTGCCACTTTCTGTTGTGCCTGGGCAATCAGTTTGGGTGTCACCAACTAAAACATTTGTTGAGGGGCAGAGGAAACTTGCCAAAGCAACAATTAATGCTGCCAAAATACAAAGCAGGACCCCTCTCGAAAATAAATAAAGCAGGAGATGACCTGATCAATGTTCAGTACAACAGCAAGGTCATGGGGACAGGAAGCTTTCTGTTATTAACCGATCTCTCAACCCAGTATCTATAGAAAAAAAGGGGGAACAATTAAGGAGGAAGTATAGAGGAATACATATTCAGTGACCTCAATATGTCTTTTGAACTTCAGCCACACATTCAAAATTTCACTTTAACTAAATGTAAGATAGAGTTGATCAGCTTCTTCCTCTCAACCAATGTCTGACAATGAGTGTGACTGCTGGTGAAAATGGCAGCTTCACCAGCTCCAGCATGGCAATGTGCCCTGTGCACTGCACACACACATCAATAAACTGCTCTGAAAATTTTGACAATGTTTTATTCATCAATCTTGAATCTTGGTAATAAGTACTTTTGTGGTAATCACTATGTAAAACACTAAGTTATTTGGACATATATTTGCAAAATCAGTGGTGTGAGAATCCTTAAAGGTTAAATGGAAGGGCATGTAACCATTGGCTTGCTTTTGTTAACTTACGAGTATTGATGTGCCCTTGGGCAGGATAATTAACCCCTTACCGCTTCGGTCAGCTGACATTAAAAGACTCGGAGTCTACGGGGAAGCTCCCAGAGGTCAATTTGTGTTGTAAGGTCAACCAGAGCGCTGCTGACAAAAAAGAGCATGCATGATTTTGTAACAATTCCTGGTGGTAATTAATGTGAAAGAGGACATGTAAAACTTGTGTGCACACATTTGGGTACCTGAGGCGCCTTACCAACAACGTAATGTGCAATAAGGAAGTCAACACACTATTCAGATTTGGTTCCCCTTCTCTACCGGCACCAATCTGAGTATCTCCATTCACGGCTTGAGAACTACCTTTGCAAAGGTGACCAACTGGCAAAGCTAACAGCTAAGAATGCTAAATTCCTCTGTTGTTGGCTGCAAGAACCAATATGATGATGGTGAAGCTTTTGATTTTAAAGAGATTATCTTGGTGATATTTATGGTAAAAGTGTAGCTGACTGAGCTAAAACAGAGCTTCAGACAGAGGGTGAATAGAGGTGCTGCAGCAATGTACAGCAGGAGAAAAATGTGTTTCTTTAAACATTATGGCATCTAAATCTATTCTTGCAGACCTCCCAAATAAAAGTAAAATCTGAAAATGAGCATAAAATGTGACCTTTAAAATATACACACACCAGGCAGTACAGTACTATCAGAGCAGACCATTTATTTAACCCCGAGCTCTGATTAACTCTGTACTGAGCAAGATCTGGAAATGCACATCATCAACTCTGGCAACCCCACTAATTCAGCCTTTGGCTCACATAGCCAGCACACAAAATGTTCTCATTAAAACTGTGTGTGTTAAACATGGGCTTCTCTTTGCTCTTGTTGTGGATGAACTGGGGGCAGAAGGGAGAGAGAACATGAATACAGGGAGCTGACATTTGGGACAAAATGAGTCATAATTCAACTCTACCATGCAAGTAAACTTGAAGTGAAACAAGTAAACAGTTCTTTCTTCTATTTTAAATCAATTTATGATATGTGCAAAGTTATCTGCGGGACTCTGAAAATCTGAATGACCATGCAATTTCTTAACCATTCAGTTAGGTTTAATATTTGCTCCATACATACAATGTAAAGCAAAGTTGCAAGTAAAGCCTGTGACGTAACCATACAAACACTTAGATTCAAAAAACATAATATAATATAATATAATTTAGTTTGCAGTATTAACAGTCTAACAACCTCCCCCTAACTCATGTCCTTCCACAATAATCCATAAAGTGATTTCCTTTCAACGTGTAATTATTTTCTCCAAATGATGGAAACCTTGGTCGATGCATGTTTGAGCGTTAGTGTGTGCATGTGTTTGTTTTTATGTGATAATCTTTGGTGTGAGAAAGCTTTATGAGTGGATTGTGAGACTCTCTGCTAACCTGCCTTTCGTTCTTCATACATTTTACGTCATGTATTAAAATTGCCACCTGCAAATATTCATAAAGCCTGTTCACTGTTTTCCTGGATTCTCATGCTGCAACAATGCAATGCAGTCGAAAAGCATTGTCCAAAAGGATTAAGCAGACAGACTTTCTCAGTATGCACTGAGCGGCGTTCGCCATGACATCTTGGATGGGTCACCAGCCAATCACAGAACCGGCGCAGATTGACACAGATCGACTCACTTTCACGCCAAAGGGCAATTTAGAGTGTTCAGTTCACTTGACTTGGATGCTTTTGGAATGAAAGTATTTCCACAGAAACACAGGGAGATCACGCAAACGCAACATGGAAAAGACCAGAGTTCAAACAGTGCTTGTTGTAAGGCAACAAAGCTGCACACTGAAACACCGAAACACTGTGATGCCCTGACATGAAAATAAAAAAAAAATCGAATGAAAAGAATTCAGCCAGTTTTAGAGAACTTGGATTTCTGCACTGCAACAGACTCAATGGTGTCACACATTTTCTTTCACAGTTGACAATTAGACAGGAATGAGGTGTCACATCTCAAAACAGTTTATTTGTCAGCTGTACTGATGATTGTTAACATCACAGGAACATGAGAGTTACTGTGAGATGCTACCATCAATGTGACGACAATGATAAAAACGGAGGTAGTCAAGTCAGTCAAAGCTCAACTGCCTCATCACCTCTGACCTCAGAATTATGGAAGGATGAATCTGATCCCTACACATCATGGGACGACATATAAGGCGAGACATTGTAATGCTTGTTATGAACAGAAAATCATCAGCCGCCATCATAGCATAGGTTTGTAAAGAAGAATCACCTGGATCATGCGCCATCATCTCCTGGTCCATTTCCTTCCTTCATCCTCAACCCTCCACATTTAGATTCATGCAAAAACATGGTGGTGTTACGATTCAGTACATGTCACCAGTCAAAGCAAGTCAAAGTTATTTTAAAACTTCCCTTTGTAGCTCTCTTCTCCCAGGTCCGAGCTAAGAGAGAGACTCAAAAACGAAGGGAAGCAAGAAGTGCTTCCAGCTTTTACGAATGATACTGGGTGAGTCAGTATGAGTTCAGAATACAAATACGAGGCTCAAGCTACGAGCGGGCATCTGACGGATCAACACTGCCATTCTTAGAGCACCACTCTCCAGCAGGACTAAAATAGCTTTAATGTGGCCGACAGATTACTTCCTCTGCGTATGCGTGTGTGTGAGTGAACATTAATTATGTAACAACCAGAGGTAGATGCATAATCAGGAACTCTGATGCTGTGCAGTAAATTCTATGCAGAATGACAAGAATACAGTGTATTTGCATGCATGTGTGTGCACACGCAGACACACACAGAGACAAATTACAGTAGCTGCTGGCTCTCGCCTCGAAGATAAAGGATATTTATGACATTGGCCAGAGTAATGGAAATGAATTTGTAATAGGCTAGCAGCAAAAAAAAAAAATTTCATAAAACATATTTCAAATCAGAGAGATTCCCAGGTAACCTGCTGTGTCAGTGCTGCAACAATTTGTGACTAGTATTTGAAGCAATAGCAATATCAAAATCCCCGAATCAATGATTATCATGATCAAACTCATTAACTGGAAGGGTTTCACTTCCTCATATCATATATCACAACTTCAAACATTTAAAATATGTAATTAACTGAAATTAACTTAAATTTATGTCTCTTATATCTCACATAGCCGCTGTTTATCACTTGTCCTGTGCTCTCATTTAGGAAAAGTCTGTCACCAATGAGAGAAACTCAGATTGTATATTTTTTGGTTTCATGATGGCACACCCCATTTTGCATTTTTTCCAAATTCATAGATGGAGACCTGATTGCAATATAATCATTTTGCATCTTGCCTTAAACAGTGATGTCAGCGTTCTATCATGCAGTTAGGACGAGCCGGACAGCAGCTATACAACACAAGACAGACTTTGAACAACCCACATTAGCTTTCCTGCAAACATACAAACATGTCCTGTTCTGCACCTTAGCTTGTTGAACCAAACGTTCACCGGGGAAAAGTGCACTGCTAACATCAGCTCACAGGCTCGACAGCCAATTAACTGCTCAGCTGCAGCACATTATACAGCATGTAAACACACCTGCAAATGTCACTTTGGTCCTGTTAAATACTGTTGTGCTCCTTGCGCCTCACTAACAACACTCTGTCTGCCCATGACATGGAAGCTACAGGAGATGTTTGTTTACTTTGTCTCTTGTTTCGTGTCACACTAACGTTCTTGCAAAGAGATAAGTAAATGTGATTACTACTGAGAAGTCAAACTTTAACTTCCAAGACATCACTCGTCACACTTGCAAAACAAGCCACAAAATCCTCAAATGTCTTGATTCGTCCGACAGTCCAAAACCCAATGATTTTCTGTTTGCTACCACAAAGGAAGACTTGAAAACGAGAAAATAATCACATTTAAGCTTTGTACAGAGAATTTTGCTATTTTATTCAAAAATTACTAAATGGATGAATCAATTATCACAATAGTTGCCAATTAAGTGTCCAATCATAGCTCTAATCAGAAAGTCTACCATGCAGTTCAGCTCAGAAGGCCTTGGTCTAACAGCATCCATGTTATATTCTCATATCATGACATACTCCATCACAAAAATAAGCATGGGATCTTATTGCTGTGCCATGTCACTGACTCAGTGCACAACATGACATAACATCCCAAATCAACCTTTACCTACAACAGGCCATTCATTTACGTCCTGGTTTGTGACTCATACTCCCAGTCTTCACGTCTATTTATATCCCAAAGCTACAGTATCAGTTCTCTTTTTATCAGTTGCCTTTTTCCAGGCTGCTGACAGCTGAGGCAGCAACATGTGTAAGGGTTGACATGGCTGACATCATGACACGCTGGCAGAAACAGAAAAAAGATGTTTAGATGTGGTCTGGATGGGAATCAGCATTTGGCCTGGATTCCTGTCCCCACCTACCCAAAAGGATCTATGAGAGGTTTTTCTTTCACCTCAGTGTTTGTGTTGCATTTAGCATCTCCTCTAAATACAAGTTATGAATTCAACTCATTGATTGGTTGAACAGACAGCTTGTCCTGTCGGTCAGATGCCTTACAGCTAAAAATCCATGTGCCTTTTTTTTGCCGATGCTATCTCTGTTGATCTTGGGATGGTGGTTCCTTTTGGTCGGTTCAACACTTTAGCCCAGAGTGAAATATCTCAACAATAACCAAATGGATTGCCAATATGTTTCATGCAGACACTAATAATATCCATTCTCACGTGCTAAGTGATACTTGCTGAACACTATAATGTTTGCAAACTGAATGCATGTTAGAATGTCATCACATTGTAGCATTGTAGTTGAGAGTTTCGCAGTTTGAGACAAATAAAGTCTATCTATCTATCTATGAAAGCAGCTCTTCGATGGATGAAAGCTGACTGATGGCTCCACTTATATGAGGCGTGACCAGAGTTTTGAGTCTTTGTTTTTGCCTTGTTTTTTTTAAGTTTTGCTGTCTTCGTCTGAGAGTCAAAAGGCGGCAATTTCTGCAGGGCATAAACTCGAGGTTTTGTTTTCGTGCGTGGAGTCTGAAGTATGGATCCCTGCAAATGTGTGTGTGGATGCTAATTTGCAAACTCAGCAGAAAGAAACAAAAGAGGCAGAAAACAAAGGTGGAGATTGGCTTTAGGCGATGTTCTGCCAGTATATGGCCAGTGATCTCCAGCTGCAGCGCTGTGTGTCTGCGAGAGCTGGTACGTATGTGAACAGTTTGCAGCCCCACGCAGGGTCCAAATGTCCCAGCAAGAACAACAAAGTGAGAAAGAGAGTGAAAAATAAACTTTTGTTTGTGCTTGCGCTGCTATCACACTGTTTTAAGTCCGGCATATAAATGCATATCGGTTGGAAACGGCCTAATTGCTGTTTGCATGGATTGGTTAACTGCTCTGCATTACAACAGTAAGTTAAGTACAACACTAAGCTATTTGTGCATATTATGAACAACAAAAGTTCATTAGAGGGCATTTCATGATTATGAAGTTACAACAGCTCACGGTGGCAATATAGTTTGGCTACTGCACCATATTTCTCCATCTATCTATAGATAGCACTTGCTGATGTAAGTGCCCTCTGGTGACATTTTTTTTTATCATGCTTTCATCCTTTCAACTCACCATCCTGTTCTCTGAAGACGTGTCATTCCCCATGCTGGCATGTGGCATGCAGTAGCACAGAAGACAAAACAAAATAATAGATGTACATCTCTGTGCAAGCACTTTTTCGCCCGTTATGCCGACGAAAGCAGATGTTCAGCTCTACTTGACATGAAATTATTGTGGAGCTGGAATCTAGTTTTTTTCCACTGAGAAAACAATTTATGATTTTGAAAAAAAAAAAAAAAAAAGTTGAGGCAGGACCTGTCCTTTCAGCAGCACGTCTCTGCTCGGCTGCTGCTTTGCTTTGAAAAAAAAAAAAAAAAAGCAATTGGTAACCAGTCAGTGGAGTCAGAGTCAATATGTATTGGACTGAGTGTCCCTTGCGAAATAACTGAGCATCACTGATTTGTTACATCTGGTGTAAATTTGGAGTAAACTGCACTTGGCAGGACACTGTAGTCCTAAAAAGGCTGTTTGAACCACCAGGGTTCAGAAATCATCTCGCAAGGTTACATTAGACAGCACACAGCCTGCTTACTCACGTTGGTATTAAACTCCTATCCTTTACTTGTGTATTTTCAGAGATGCACACAGAAATTCATTTGAATACACTGAGCTGCTCTGTTCCATCTGAACATCAACGCCAGACTGGTGCATTTTTACAAAAAAAAAAAAAAAAAGCCTGTCCGGTGAAGCTTTAAAAACAATGTCATCAAGGGTATTTTTGGTATGTCATCCGAATTTCGCCGCTCTTCGCAGCGCTTGTCAAAACGTCAGACGCCTCATATGAGGTTTGTGCAGGATTCAGGTGATGGACTGAATACCCCGGTGACGAGCCCTCTGACAGCAGAGCCATTATTCCAATCACGCCCCTGCCTGTAATCAATGACAGAAGGTCACACACACACGCCTCAAAAACGCAACACATTTCGCACATGCATCAAGGCGGACTCACGTCTGCGGCTTGGCGCCATCGCTCACACGCGTATACATGCTAATGCAAAACAGATACAAAACACACGTGCATACACAAGGACTCGTACGCGGTCTTGGATCGATACGTTAGGTCAAACCCCAGATATGAGCCATATGGAACATCAATAGGCTCATCAATCACACAATCACTGATAATGGCAGGGTCACTGTGGTGTGTGTGTGTCTGTACTCAGATGTATATAGCGATTGATTACAGGAGGCTGCAATGTGTGTGCATAGGTCTCCCTGTGTGAGAGCCTTATTTGCTCATATTTAAAGGTTATGAATAGGTGTCAGGTATTGATTGTGTGTCTAAGTGTTCTTGCATGCATCTAGGGCTGCTCTTGGCGCGTGTGTGTATGTGTATGTGTGTGTGTGTGTGTGTGTGTGTGCGCGCGCACATGTCAGATATAGACAACCTGCCCACTAAACATCTGAGGGCTGTAAACTTTTATTTTTTCACGCATAAAGATTATAATTAACGCTTTGGCACTTCATTATGAATTTGACCCCTGAAGGCAGCAGTGAGTGACCTTTCTATTAAAAGGACATTGGCCCTAATCAAAACAACGCGGCCCTGCAATGAGAAATGAAGATGACTGGTAGCATTTCATCGTGAAAGGTAATTTTGCTTATGAACTCAGAGGTCGTTGGCGAATAAAATAAGGAAGTGATGATGAGCTAAAGGTTATCTTATAAATCAAGAATGATTTAAAAGGTGTATTAAGGAAAACACTTAATTCTCTGTGGGGGAGGGGGCTGATAGTAGTGCCCAATCATATCTTGGCCTGGTGTCCACAGTCACACTGCAGGGACCTTTGCATTATCAACTGCTTAATGATGGAGGATGGTTGTACACATGAACATAAAGGACAGTTCCACCCAAATATAGAAATACACATTTTCTGACTGGTGGTATGTCGCAATGAAGCATACAGTTTTAATCAGGAGGAGTTCTTCGGTAGGACAGGAAGTAGTGCAATTGAATTTTCAAATTAAGAGAAAAAAAATTAATGCCATGACCACCATATTCAAAATTTCATTCAATCAATGGTACTGAGATGGTAGAAATGCAGAAAGGCAACTCTTAAAACTTGGAAAACGTCAACAGCTAGATATAAAAATCAACCGTGTATATCTTCTTCTAATATGTGTAAACCTTATATTTCAAGTTGGTTTCTGCAAAATCTCTCCTGCATTAGCAAACCTTCAGATTCCAATGTAACTTCTTATGGAGATTAACAGTCAAAAATGTAATTTTCTGGCTCCCAAAAATTCACTATATCTAAAAGCTATTTTGCATCCCTACACTCCACTTTTTCACATGGCTTTATTAGACATTTGTAATTTAAGATTATGAATTCTTCCACTGTATTTCTGCTAAAATATTGGCGAGTGCCTCTCATTGTGAACGCCGCCTCTCCCGGACAGCTTAGGTCCAATTGAGCCTCTAATGACAGCAGCACGTTGTAATGAGCCTGTGCCCTTGAGCGACGCTCATTAACACATTGTGGTAATGTTATTTTACCAAACAAACTAATTAGAACTCTGCAAAATAAAGAGTTCTTTTTCCCGCGAGCTTTTTCTTTTTTCTCGTCTTTCTCCTTTTGCTTGTTACCGTCTATGTGGCCTCATCTGGTTCTCTTGAGAGTCACATGTTGGATGCAGGCAGCGTCATACAAACACTCAAACACATCAACACACACACACACACACACACACACACACAGCAGAGAGGCAATTCTTACTCCAACAGTCTGAAGTGGACAATCTGTTGTTTCTCACACCTGATACATGACTTTCTTTATGTTGCTCTGTCCTCATCCTCTTATTGTCTCAATTACTTTTGTCCTTACGTTACAGAAAGAGCGGCCAAAAGCTCAACCGTATTGCACACGGCCTCATTGATATCTCCTCCGAACAAACAAACACACACACACACTCTCTGTGATCATTCAGTTCCCATTGAGCCCCTCTGCCATGCCACAGTGTGTGTCGCCATGGTAACTGGGAACTCTTCAAATGATGAGTTGTCTGGTAATACCACTTCCTGGGGAACAAAATTCATTGCATGTTTGTTTACGTGTGTGTGCGTGTGTGTGTTTGTTTGTGTCCTGATTATGAGCACAGGTGCGTCCAAGGGGTACGTGCACCCTCCCCCTGCTCCACACTCCTCATGCCAATGACGGCCCCTCCAGTACCCCCCCTCTGTCAGAGCTCTCGAAAACACTGATGACGCCGCACGGGCATCGATGCGAGATGCATCGGCCCGGCTGTCATCGCCGAGTGCAGACAAACAAATTGGAGCTTAATGTGCAGAAAACAATAGAGATTCAGGTCTCGCACTTTTCCAGACGCTCGCCAACTCATCCCCTCCTGGATATTATAGGCAGCAGGGTGGCTCAGTTATTACAGAGACATCACTCAAACAGGGAGAAGTGCTTTTTTTCAGCCCTGTGCTCTGACCTGAACGGAGGTGAGGGGCAGAGGGAGCGTATGCTGATCAATAAAGCGTCACATTATTATAAAATAATAGGCACAGCAGAAAGCAGGGGAGAGTTGTTAAAGTTCCCGAGGATCGTTATCACCTGCAGTCCAAAAATCCTGCCCACCATCCACCAACGACAGCTGCAAACATGTGTTATAACTAATACTTATCCAAGTGCACCGATCTGTTTTTGCAGGCATCAACACAACGTCCATCACTGTCTGGTCTGCTCCTGTCTTTCTAACCCTCTGAAATATCTGCAGTGTCATCTGTCCTGCAGAGAGGGTCCGCAGCTGTTTTGCTTCTCTCCATCAAATAGCTGCAAAGTGTACGAAAAGTGGAGCAGAGATTCCCATGACCCTCCTCGTCCAGACAAACACATGCTTCAGACAGCACGCTCTGGGAGAAGGTAGTTGCTGCTCGAAAAGCTTTTTCCTACCTCCCTAAAAGCTGCTTTAAGACTGAGGCCCATCTCAGCTTTTCCTCAGCTTGTCTGTGAAATCATTCCATCAGCTGATTCTGTCAATCTGTTAGTGGCTAGAACCTAATTGACATGGTTCTTTCTATGGAAGCCCTGAGAGGAAAGTGAGAAAAAAATGATCGAAAAAAGGTTCAGCCAAGATAATCTCAGCTCCTTTTTTCATGTGTGAAACTGGTTGAAAAATATTTTGTAAGATGGACAATAATTAAAAAAAAAAAGAAAAAAAAAAGTTCAGCCAGGATCATTTTTCCGAGTCATGTTTCAAGTTTGTTGTTGTAATACTCATTTTGGCCACAAGAGGCTGAAGTGCACTGAAAATGGAAGTTTCCCTTCAGGGCTTTCTGCCAGACAGCCTTTCTAATGTGTGGTTAACATGTTGAAAGGCTCTGTTTTAACATTAATCATATTTACCGAGACCTAACCGAGGAGTTTTAAGCAAACCAAATTGAAAAAAAAATAAATTAAAACCTACATGAGCCTTTAATACTAATCACCCTTCGCCTTTGCTTTTTTTGGCCTTCTCAGACTCTTGTGGCCAAAATAAGTATTACAACAGAAAATGATCTTGACAACAAAAAAATAAAGAAATAAACAAAAAAATAAACTTTCCAAAAACCTTTTTTTTTTTCTAACCTGTTCCAACCTTTAAAAAAATGGATCACCATTCTTTTCTCACTTGCCTCTCAGGGCTTCCGTACTTTTCTCACCAGCACCATTAAAGCACCGTTTCTACTATTTAGGAGTCCTGGATGAAAATCTTTGTTTCTGGTCCAATTCCCACTGTAAATCGGGTCACTTCAATGATCATTGATTCTCTGTCTGCAGCATCTACACAACATAGATAATTTTAATCTGCTCTGGGACCAAAGACATCAAGAAGTAAAGCTACAGTACAGTGTTAACAGTCTTGACTCCCTCCTGTCAACTTCTCAGTCACGTTGGCCAGAGCACCACTTACCACACCCGCACCTGCTGGCTGCTCTACCGGTCAATGATTCTTCCAAGGTCAGAGCCTTTATAAAGATGATTTCACTTCCATTTACAATGCAGTACTCTTTCATTCACCATTTTGCTTTATCTTGCACATCACATCTACCTCTACTCTACATTATTATTCATAGGATCGGTGTTTTTTTTGGGTACTTGTTTGTTGCACTGTATGTTGGTTTTTGCATTTTTTGTTGTTTTATGTCATGTAACATTGTTGTTTAATGTGTTATGTGTTGTGCCGTTTTGTGTTGTTTTGTTTTTTGTAGCTGCTACAGCAAAGGAATGTTCCAGTTTGAGATAAATATAGTACATCTGTCTATCTAATTCCATGCAGCCTGGTACTAATATCCTTTAGAGAAATGCATATGCAAACACATTTCTGAATTAAATTATTATTCCTCAATATAAATAATATTTATATTGAGGAATTTCTTGAAAATGAGATGAATCAACCAAAGCAGTCAACAGATGAATTCAGACATAAATAATGCAAAAAATAAACAAAACAAAAAAATAATAATAGTATTTGTTGTACAGTGCGTTTAAGAGTGATTAGATCCCCAATAAGAGACATGAGAAATTAGCTCGGTGAGTTGCTCATAGGTGAACAAACATGTCAAAGTAAACAAGAAATTTGTCTCAGAAAGCAGATAATTTTTTGAATTGAACAAGTTCTTGTTCATCTTTTGGCAACAACCATCCCCAGGGTCAAGGCCTGTTGCGTGACTGTAGGAAACAGTGGACTGTCAACAGCTGAAGGTGACAGGTGGAAGTCCAGCCTCTGAGTACCAGCCGAATAGTTTGGGCCAGAATCCAGTAAACGTAGTGTGACTTCTTACTGTGATTATCAGAGTCTCTGCTCCTTGTCACAGCTTTGTGATCTCAAAACAACTTTTGATCATAAATGCAGTATTAAGTCCGAGACAGGGCCATTCGGTTTGAAGACCTCTGAGGCCCCTCGCTGTGAAAAGGGAAATTCCTCCATCTCATATTTAGCCATTTTATGACTCAACAGGAAGTGAGCACATTAAACATTAACTGCTGTGGTTTATGTTAAATGTGGGTGTCACTGCCTGTGTATTCAGAGTGTGCATTTTGCAGCACCGTGCTGCTGCTGTGAGCAATAACTTAAACAACTAGATTTTACACTTGGGCTTTACTGTCCTTATAACCTTAAGCATCACAGCTAAATGCTTAACCTGAACCTTAAAACCAAGGCTGACCTGAGAGAAGCAGTGTGGACCCACGGTGACAGGAAGTCCCCATGGGTTGTCCCCACTGGGATAGAGAGAGAGAGAGAGAGAGAGAGAGAGAGAGAGAGAGAAAGAGAGAGAGATAGAGAGAGTAATATATTGAGTGATCATATTTATTTAAAGACCATTTGGCTGAAAAGTGTCACACTGTGTTTTCCACACAGGACAACAAGGGAAACCAGTAGTGAGGGTTTGAGAGCATTCAGTCATTGAGCAATTGTAAACAACACCTGATAGGACTCCTATGTAGACAGGTGATAGCCCAAGCAGCAACACAGTGACAAACCATTCATATCCCACAACAGCGAAGCCTGTGTGTGTGTGTGTGTGTGTGTGTGTGTGTGTGTGTGTGTGTGTGTGTGTGTGTGTGTGTGACTTAGGAAGTGCTCTGGGAAAAGAAGGGAGAAGAGCCCACACACAACATCCTGGGCTATTTGTGTTGCGCCGTGGTTTCAGGGAGAAAATAGCAGAACATGCTGCAAGTGGTAATGACAATCAAAAGTTATTCAGTGGAACAGATCAGCGGGGACTGACTCAGTGATGTCGGGATGAGGCAGGAAATGAGCATCGCGCCAGCAGCAAAGGACGTCGCGGAGAAGAAAAGAAGGGCGGAGCACGACAGAAGTGGACTGAGGGTGAATGAAGAACTAAGCTGAGTTGACCTGTCTACCTGTCCCTCAATGTATCTGCTGTCTTCATTTTTACACCAAAAAGGGTGCAAGTACTTTTTTAAATAAAAATAAGCAATAGACTCTTTTCTCATTGCCAGAAGACGAGTTTGCCTTTCTGTTTTCTCCTGGTGTGTTCAAGGAACCGAAGGCGCGGTAAAAAGCAGCATTGAGGCCAGTGACAATGTTATGATGATTACTTTTTTATACCCTTTACTTCAGTCTCAATGAACAATGTCGATGTTGCACGTTATTCCCAGACTGTTAATAAAAACTGCAAATGCGACAACATCTGAAACTTCAGCACAGAAAAGGAGAAAATTAGTGTCATGTTTCCATCGCGGCTGATCGTGACGACTGTCTGCTGACCCCTGGAATAATTGTACCGTTTCCCACTGAAGACAAAAGCAAGATGTTAGTGGGTTTTTTTGTCCGGTGTGAAAGGGGTAATTGTCTCAGCGTGGGTACACTTCTCCTCTTGTTCATCCTCATTCCATCCCCTCTTCTCTCTTCGGCCCCTGTGTTGTCTTCATGCTTCACCTGTCCTGAACTCCCCCCTCCTGCCGTCTCTTCTTTTTTCTCCTCTAATCTGCTCTCTTCGTTTACAATTCTTCTCTATCCTTTTCATCCTGTCTGTCAGTCCACCTACAGCCTGGCCCGGCCTCGCTGAGAGCATGCACGCACACCTCAGACGAGGACGGTCCACTGTAGACAGCAAACTCAATGTCATTCATTTTTAATTAGATATTATGGCTAAATTGGACGCTGCTGAGTCTGACTGTGAAGCAGAAGGAGCCGAAACAGTAGTTGGTTTTAACAGATCCACATTTCAGCCATCCTTTGCAACAGATTGTCAGGCCAGATGTTAACAGGAAGTACAGGGGGAACTTTTTAAACTTGGTGGATCGGATGGTCAGTGTTCTTTCCTCTGGTTGATCTAATGCTCATATTGCAAATGTTCAGCTCCCACAGTTTTAACCAAACTGACTGCATGATGTCCTTCTGACATTATCTCTTAAATCACACCAGATGACCAGAGTCCTAAACAAGTGTATTTTTAAAAAAGACAAAGCAAAGTTTCAAACTATGAGAATATTAAGCTCGTGTTTTTTCCACTTTCCGTAATGAATAGTTTTATTTTATAATACCTAATTACATAATTAAAGCTTAATTTCTGCAGCAGTTTTGCAGTAATTTCTAATATGCAAACATCAAAGTAAGAGTACTGGAATCAACAAGAAAAACAATTTTATGAAACAATATGATTTTAGAAGGAAATAGGATAATTAAAATGCAAAGTAAAAATCATATTAAAAAAATTGTTCTGGCTTCTTTGTTTGTCTAAAGGTATCTGAGGTGACGGTTTCAAACTGAGGTAATATGTCGGTGGACTGGAGGGCAGCAGAGCCTCAGTGGGCAACAAAACAATAATCTCCTCTGTGATATGGTCACCGTTGTAATTAAAGACCTCTGACACCTCGCACAGCGGCATCAGCGGTGAGCGCCGGCCGGCTGACTGAAAGAGCAACAGCCGCTGAGGGGCGGAGGGATGCTATTGCTGTAAACAGTGTTGGTGGTGGCGCGGGTTAGAGTCTGAACTTACAAAATATTTTTGACATTGAGCAAAAAAAAAAAAAAAAGGCCTTGGTAACAAATAGAGACACACACGAGAGTTCTTGCCAAAGATATAAAAAGGTCCCTGACCAAGAATATTGTTATTGTATTTCCAACGTTTTCAACAAGTGCATAGTTGTATTTTTTCTATTTTCTGAACTCCCTTTCCTGGAGTCGCTCTCCGTAACAGAATGGATAAACTTAATTTCCTGCCTTGATACAAGTTGTAAAAAAAACACAAGCAGGTCAGCACCATAGACTGTATAAAATAGGTCAGCACTGAAATGGGAAAAGTGACAATTGAGCATTTGGTATTATTTACTTACAAAATAAGCACCTGTGGTCTCTTACTGCACGCACACACACACACACACACACACACACACCGGCTTGCCCTGCCCCACCTCTTTCTGTTTCCCTCGACAATATGTTTTACAAAGCCGTCAAAAAAAAAAAAAAAAAAAAAAAAAAACAGAAAAAAAACAACTGCTTGTGTTTTGGATTTATTCATCCGCGAGTCCATTTTCACAACAGCAGGTGAGCCACGTGTGGAGGAGGCTTCTTGTTAATGATGGAGCCTATTGAAACAATCAAAACCAGCGTGGGACCAAAATAACATCTGCACCAATCAGGTGCACTCACAAGCTTTACAAAAGCTTTTACATAAGTAGGTCTGCACCACAATCAGAGCCTTTGCAGGATCCCAGAGCAGGTCTCTCTCTCTGTTCCTCTGCAGAACATGTGCGATTGATAATTGATTGCGGATGGTGAAATATGCTAAAATGGTGAATTAACTACTGCAAGTCAAGGCTCAGGAAGCTGATGGAGATATCTGCATCATTGTTTCCAAACGTTTTCATCCATCCGTTTTAGGTTTCTGAAATACTGGAGGAGCGTAGACGCTGAGTGTAAACAAAAGTTATACAGCTTAAAGTGAAAACATATTAGTGTGGATGTAGCCTATTTATGGGAAACACCATCTCTTAAAGAGAGAGAGCAGGGCTCCAAAAATAGAAAATCAATATGTGGCGGGAAATATTGATATTGTGGTGGGCCGCCACACAGAAATGAATGTATGGGAAACCCTGAGTGATTTCATGTTTAAGGCAAAGTCTCCTAACCACTCAGTGAAACTCTTTCTTGCACTTGCCATTCAGCACACAGCTGGCAAACACGCCATTAAAAAGATTTTCTATTCAGCTCTTTCGAGTGTAAAAAAAAATAAAACATCTATATACATTAATATTACGTTCTTTTTGTGTAACTGTCATCTGGAGCATCTCGTCTTCTAAACTGCTGAAAAAATAATGTTAACAGATATGTTGATGTTTATTTGACTCAAAAAAAGACGACATGCATCAGTTCTGTTTGGTGATTTATGAATAAGTTTGTTGCTACAGTCGAACTCTGTTCTCTGTAACCTCAAACTGGCAGAACTCTTCCTCTGTTTGAGAATCACAGCAGAGGCCGACTGTGTTTGTTGGCTCGTACGGTGATGGATGGTTCAGACGTCTGGTGGTCCATTCTTGGTGGGAAGAGAGGAAATGAAACATGGCACATATTAAGAACTGGGAGGAACAGAAATGTGATATGAGGCAAACTTATTCATGGCTCAGCTGCAAGTGGGAAACTCTGGACGAAGCTCTGGTCAGGAAAGGATCAACTTTAGTTTTAGTTTATTTTATTTTCTACTTTAATTAGTGTCACTTCAGGTATTAAAGATATAGTAATTGTGTTACTACTTCTGAGTGCTTTGGTATTATTATTTATAGTAGGATTATGGATATTAGTATCATCCTGTTGTCAAAAAAAAGAAAAAGATTGCAAGATGCTGTTGACCTTAGATTTTTATTATTACACTAATGCTGAACAAGTGCTCAAAATAAAGCATATAATATTAGCCCTGACCCGACACGTGTCCTCTTTGAGCAGATGCCATTAGCGTTTTAAGTTCGCCGTCTATAAAACAAATGGAAGGAAGTTTGGTTTTACTCCAGACGCCGTTAAACTTGTCAACAGCTGCGGTGCAAGAAACGGTCACTTCACCTTGTGTATACTTTGATAAATGCACTTTGACATAACGCGCCTTTGTGCCGCTGGATAATAAATTAATCTTTGTGTGTTTCGCTTCTGTCCGGCGCTGTCAGATTTGTACTTTTAGATTGTTTTCTTATGTGTCTAAATGAATTGTTTATGTGCACTCGCAAAACTCTCTCGCCTCAAATATTCCCCTTGAGGAGACGAATAAAGCGTTTTGAATCGAATGCCTATACATCAGAGCGGAGTTTAAAAGGCTTTTATGCTGAGTGATGGAAGAATTTCGCAATCTGACGCTTCACATGACATGCAGACGATGTCACCGGCTTAAGACGACATCTTTTTTCCCCCCTTTTTTTTTAAAAAAAAATTTGTCTTCTCACCCCTCTGAACCCGGCTCTTTTAAATTGGACTTTATCTCTGGGAGACAGAATGTATTACCGACTAAACTATCAGGACATTAATGTCTAAAAACAAAGAGGAAAAATGAAGCGGAAGGACAAATCGAGGGGAGGGAATAGAGAAATGAAGAGCGGGCGATCGAGACAGGTGAGGCAGGGAGGGAGAGAAGACAAAAAAAAGAAGCCCTTGAACAATGGGATGACAGTGAGTGATAAAGCATTCGGAAATGAGAGAAGAGAGACGGTGGAAGAAAGACCTCCACCTTTCTATCGGTGTTGTCATCTTGTCCTCACCATTCATTTCGCTCTGTTTCCCTCTTTCCCCAGCTCTCCCCTCATCCGTCACTCACCCTATCTCCACCTTGCTCCTTCCTAATGCTCTCCCCCCTTAACTCCTCAAGGATCATTATCATTCCCTGCTTTCCCTTGCTGCTTCATTTATTCACTCTTTAACTCCCTCCAATGCATTTGTTCCCCCACGTTCCCCTCGGCCCGCCTCTCCTCTCCCCTGCCTCGCTCGCCATCACTCTCCGCCTCGTTCACTCGTTCTCTCCCCCCCCCCTTCTTTGTTCACTTCACTCGTCGGCTCTCTGCTGTATCTCCCTCGCTTGTCTTGAAAACGCCTTTGGTGCCGCATAGAATCTACGGTCAATTTATATCACTTGGTGGGCGCTTTCATTTTCTTTACAATTCATGTCCCCCCCCCTGCTGTCCGTCATGCAAGCTAGTCCCTTGGCTTCATAATTTATGTTCCTCCTTTGTCTTTCACCGTCTCTCTCTCTCTCTCTCATCTCACCTCTTCATTTTCTGGACTTTTCTCGGCTTTTCAGTTGCCGCACTAACTCCTTTTTTCCCCCCTCGTAATTACTCAAGTGCTCCATTTTCATCACTCATTCACTCCACAATCGCCGTCTCCCCAGTCTTACCTCCCTTTACAATACATCTCCAACACAACTTTTTTTTTTCCCATTAACTTCAGACATTAAAAATTTCAATCACACAGCGTCCATTCTCTTATAGTCTAATCATTCAGGCCTCTTCCAGTCCATCTTTCTCCTGGTATAATGTCTCTCAATCTAAAGGCCCTTTCACACATCACAGATGTTATACGTGCTCTTACATCATGAATGACCCCTGACATCAAATGACTTTCAATGTCATACTGAAATCATCAATGCCCACAACTGACCCGGTGACAGCACATAAAACGTGACTCTTACTGGTCAAATTTCACATTCATTAACAAGTGTTAATACTGTTAACACACAATGACAACATTAGCATTGGGGCACAAGAAACTGCTGCACTGCAGAGGGACATAAGAAACATCTGTTACCATCATCCTGACTCAAGATGTTTACACTTGATTTGGTTCTACACTGAAGGAGCAAACACAACTTGTCATTCAAAAAGCAAAAAAAAATAAAAAAAAAAATAGCATGAGTGAATTTATTTACATCATCCACAACAGCTCTTTGGGTTCAACTTGGCAAAAGTATGACAACTCAAAGCCTGTGTTGCATAATGTACAAGCTGACACAGGCTGGCGTTGCACAACAATACTCACACTCATGACATCAAACTGAGTATACAATGTCTTCCAACTGCTTTGTATGTGAATAATGTGTACGTGAAAAATGCCCGGATGTATATTAGATAAGCAAGAATTTATGCACATGCAGCAGGAGCTTGCTGGACTTCGTCATCTGCGCCACAATGCAGATTGTGTCAGGAAAGGAAAATGCAAATTGCCTCTCATAAGACGCCCATTGGATGGAGAAGGAGATGTGTGAACTTCAGTGTGGACAATCTGCTGATAAAGGCACTTTATCTTTCACTTAGTATGCAGCGTGCAGGATATTGTGATGGAGTTTGTTGGAGGCAGCAGGTTAGTATGTGATTTCAAACACAGCTATACCAGATGGTCCCATGTTCATGTTGTCCCTGCTCTCCCCCTAAACAACAGGAATGACCTCAAGGCACCACACAACAGTTCAACTTTGCATTTATGAGATAGAGAAGATAAAAGAGGAATCCATCTGGCAGAAACTGCTTTTAAACAACCTGAACCACAAAAACACCACAACTTCACAATGTCCATCAACAAAGAAGCCAAGTGGAGAGTTTTGCTTGATAGCACCTGAAGCATTACCTGCACTTAATCCTTTAAACACAGCTTTATCAACAGCACCTTTCATGCTTTAAGTTTCAACAGTGCAAACACATGTTAAACAGACACACACAGCAAAACTACAGGTGCAACATGAAAATATGCGTCAACCACAATAGTAAAGCTTTGACATGATTAAATGAGGGGAAACTCACCTGTTGCTGCTGAAAGAAATATCCAAGTCTTGTATGAAGAGAGTGAAACAGCCCAGATTTTTTTATATCCACTCATAGGTGCAAATGTCCACTTTCATCCACACTTGAAAAAAGTTTGATTTTCTTTGGGTTCCAAAACACTTTTCTTGCAATAATCCTTCAGTTGTTTCAACAGGACACAGACAGACTCTGCTCTCTCAGCTGCAACCAGTTTTGCTTAATTAGACAAATTAGACCAAACACCTGTTGATCACTGGTCAAACTTAGCTCTGCTGACTTGACCCAGGTTCCAACTGTAAACTGTCAAAACTGATTCCAACTGTCCAGAAGATAAAAACTAAATAAATAAATGAAAGTTGTAGGAATTAATGACAAGACCAACACAGTTGTTCAGCCATGTTACAAATTCAAGGTTTTGACTTTTCTGCTGCAGTGGAATGTAACTAAGTACTCTTACCCAAGTACTATATTTTAACACAGTTTTGAGTTACTATTTCATTTCATGTTCTACTCCAATACATTATGGAAGCAAATATTGTACTTTTCACTCCACCATGGTTTCTTCGACAGCTTTATTTATGAGCCACTTTGCAGAGTTTGATTATTAATGCAACATATAAATAAACTGATGAACTGATGTTTTATTAGATTAAGCCTCTCGAGAACGTATAAAGTAATTCAAATAAGCATCAGCTCTGTGACCAGTTAAAAATTAAAGTGATGAACACATACATGCATCAATAATGTTATGACTAAAAGATACTTTTCAACACTGACAATGAACAGAAGGGTGAAAACATCCTCCAGCTCTTTGTGCACATTCTTTGAACACTATACCTTTAATATTTACATTTCTGGGGGCTAATTTATGTCATTAAGTCCAGTAAGGAGATTCTGTTCTGTTTCTTTGTCTTAAGTGATTCTGCAGTCCTGTCGTTGGGTGCGGATTCAGTCACTGTGTCTTGGAAAAAGATGGTGAAACAAATAAAACTTGAAATGAAAAGGGTGAGAAAGCAAGAGTGTGAGCTTATGTTTGTGGATGCAGGGGCTTCAGCAGGGAAGCTTATAAGGAACATGAGGAGGGTCCAAGAGCCGGAGTGCAATATCAGACACAGTGATCAAAGTCTATGATAAAACATACGTTGGGTGTATATTTTTTTTCTCCAGTATAGGAGAGTGTGAGTCAGCAAAAGTTGCCATTTTCTCCCAAAATAAAAGGAGATCCACTTATAACCATTATGGATTCCAAAAGTGTTTCTACAATTATTGGAATATATTAGAGAATAATACTGCTGGTGAGTTGGTATCAATCACAGTTTCCAGCAGTGTCAAGGAGTCCTGGAAGAGCTCAGTGAATACGTGAGAATAAGACACATTACAACTTGTGCACATATGTCTTTTTGAGAAAATGAATTATTATTTTCCAAGGCTGAGAGGTGAAGAAAATAGGAGTCAAAGTGACATATGAAGGTGAGAGATCTGAAAGGAGAAGGAAAGATTTTAGCCACAGCAACACTAGATTGCTGCAAAATTCTCTTCTTTAACTTGGTATTTTTCAAACACTGAAACTCGAATTCAGGCAGGCAGCCAACGAGAAGGGAAAAAGAGCCTCTATCTGAAGAGACACAAATCTATTCTTTTACCTGGGAATGGAAACTGGAGGCTGTTGTGAGGAAGCAAGGGGTGTTATTGGTCATGAACACACACACACACACACACACACACACACACACACACACACACACACACACAGAGGCCAATACTGACTCAATGCTTTAATAGGAATTTGCAAATGAAATGCAAAATGTCTGCTTATGAATAGACGCTGTTAGTTTGTAGGTGACCCTCTTTCTGTGCTCCTGCTCTTGTGGAAAAAAAGAATGCAATCAAATCCTTCATCAAGAGAGAAGAAGAAGCAGAAAAAAGAGAGATGAGCTGGTGACAAAAAAAACCTTTTCTTTACTACCAGGAACTTCTTCAAAAATCTATGTGCCTATAATTAAAATCCCCAAAAAATATACATCAATAAAATTTTGACATTTCAGTGCTTCGTCCCCGAGGTCATTTCTGGGGAATATGAAAGAGTGACAGAGAGATGGAGAAAGGAAAGATACAGAGAGGGGGAAAGAGGAGTGGGAGATACAGTATAGAGGAGAAGGGGGAGATGTCAAGAAGACACTGAGAGTTTGACCTGAAGGTATACTGAATAATGGATGGTTGAAGTGGAGGGTGGAGAGGAGAGGTGGGAGCCGCCATCACCTCATTCTCCCTTTCTGCTTCTCTTTGTCCAAACTCCGCTTTCTTTACTCCTTTTTCCTTCTCTCTCCTCTTTCATTGACACAATATAAGACAGTTGCTCACACACACACTGGGATCATTTACATTTACTTTTATTCAAATCATCTATTTCAGATTCTCTCATCTCATTTTGCGCGCATATAGAAAACAGATGTTAAAATCTATAAATGACTTTTCTCAGTCATTCACTTTATAACCAAGTGGAAGCTCTTCAGCCTTATCAAACAGTGAAGGGTCAGAACATTTTGACCCATTTGTTGTATTTAAGCAAATCTCATGCTGCAGCACCGAAGTGATGAGCGGTTCACCAGTTATTAAGTGGATCCATGTTAACTGAGCTGTTGGAGAAATTGCCACTTTGACCCATGTAAACACTGTAATCGACGCGTTGCCTGAAGCTGATAACTCTGTAATAATCGAGGTATTACTAAACGCGCTCAATTAGTCGAGTGCGAGAATAAGCTTAAACTCCTGGATTGGAGAGATTACAAGCAGGCAAGAGTGGGAATGCAAAGGTCAGGGCGGCGGTGCTTCAACAGGAAAAGAGAGAGAGGTTGTTGGGAAGAAGTCACTTGCAGATTTGGTTAAAACCTTTTTTGTGTGTTTGTTCTTTTTCAGGTGGTCGAGGGAAAGACCGGGGGAGTTAATGATGGGAGGTAGGAAGGGCTGGGAGCAGGATTTAATCTCAGAGGAGGCTTCTCAGCAGCTCAGGCTCATCCTAATATCCAGCAATACAACAGTGGTATTTATACTGATATCATGTACCACATATTTAAAAGTCAATTTACAAGCTTGTATGAGTATTCAGAGCATTTGCTACTCAGCGACTTGCCATGGTTCACCATCACTCTTAAAAACCTCTAATTATAAATATAACACAACATTAAAGAGTTGGTGCTGATCAAGTTTCTATCTAGACCAGTTTGTTCCTTTGTACATGTCACGGGTCTCTGACGTGAAGACCACCATAACAAATATGTGACTTGTATGACGCAGGTATAAGCCTCTGTCTCTCTCCAAATTGCCTCAGAGGAAGCAGCAGGAGGGGCCAATCCTTTAACGACCCCCCGAGCAACCAGAGTGAGCACAAAGGTTCCACCCCCACTGTGTTCAGATAATAAATGTTAACTTAAATCTCAGTATAATTACCTGACATGATGGTTGCGTTTGGAATTATTGTTTATTTAAATAAAAACATAAACATGTAAAATAACCCAAAATGATGTCACTGTTAAATCTTCCAACATAAATGCTTCTTTAGATGTGTCACATACACCTGACCTGTCCTGCCATTTCCTGACATTGGCACCACAATACTGGCTGCAGGCTGCTCTTGAACGCAGCATCTCCCAGCTTCAAGGATTTCCAGGATACTTGAGTCCCACCTGTCCAAATCTGTACTCGAGCATATTAAAGTTTAAACATGCTACACATACAGGATGTGGGCACAGTATTGTACCATATAGTTGGGGAAAGGTTCCCAAAGGATGTGGAGATGTACTATAAAACAGTCTGAAACATTTCAGCTGTGCAGACTTTTTTTTTCCAATATTTGCTTTTTGCTTGTGAATCACTGGATCATTTTCCCTCTTCAGGTCCTTCTTTTCAGTGTGAGTAATTTTGTCTTGTCACTTTTCTCAATGTGGCAAGACAAAATGACTCATTGAATTGGCGACAACCTGTTGAGATACATTTCCAACCTGTGAAGAAGGTACTTGACATAGAGACTTCATTTTTTTTTAGGTCAAAGAGGTTGGAGGCACGGTGCTAAAATAAAGCAATCAAGCCGGATCAAATATCTTTTTGAAGGTAAAATTGTTGTTTTGTAAGGTGGAGATTCATTCAGCTCTTTGGCAGCTTTTGATACAGCAAAGAATCAAAGCAACAGCGATGTGGAGGAAAGTTAGTGATACCTGTCGGGGGGCAAATGGTGCCAAGTGGATTTGAAACAAGATACTTAAGAAACTTAGGAAAGTCGGATTTTAGTCAGTGTTCTGTTTCAGTGCAGTGTTGCTGGTGTGTCGGGCTGAACCATGGCCTGGAGCTGAATGACCCCTTCACACCCTTATTCATAAGCACCATCACTCTGTAAATTTCTCCCAGCTATGTTATCCTAGGAGGGAATATATTAATGAAAATGAATCTTTAGTTATCATATTCCACACTTATTGAGCTTGAATATATTTAAAGCACTTTCTGTATTAGTGGTTGTTGATGTGAAATGTCAGTAGCCCAAAGTCAAGTTAAGATGTATACGAACTATTAGAATCATCATCGAGGAAATTAGTGAGTCATGAAGAGGAAAAAGTGAAATTGCCGTCGGCTGTGATTTTTAAACCAGCAAATTTTTTCTGTCAGTGCAGTCTGATAAGCATGAGTAGAAGATTAAATCACCCAGTAAGTCGGTCATTACAGTATTTTGTATGGCTCTCACTGTGCTGTGGAATAAATACATTCTCCACTTGTGTTCATCAAGGAAAGGTTTGTTTATCTTGTTCAAAAGAGAAAAACAGTGGAAAACATGAAGAAGACTTTTATCTCCAGCTTCTCATTTGTCTTCTTTGGGCTCAGTTGTGCAACCCAGATTCAAAAAAAGTTGCAAAACATAAATAAAACAGAAGCAGCACAAATACAATATATTTAATGTTTTATCTCATCAATTTAATAGATTTTTTAAAATATCTACTTTTTCTGAATTTGATGGCAGCAATATGTTTCAAACAAGTTGGGACAGGAGCAACAAAAGACTGTGAAAGTTGTGGACTGATCCAAAAACACCTGTTTGGATCATTCCACAGGTAAACAGGTTCATTGGTAACAGGTGATAGTATCATGATTGGGTATGAAAGGTTCATCCTGGAAAGACTCAGTCGTTCACAAGCGAGGATGGAGAGAGGTTCAACATTTTGTAAACACTTGCGTAAAGGAGATTACACTTTGTAAAGCTGTTGTCAGGAAACACAGTTCATTTGCTCCTAATTGCATTCTGTTTTGCTGACAGGTGAAGTTTTTATATGTGGTCATTACATATTGTGGTTACATACGTTATTAAGGCCAAATCTTAAATTAACAACTTTGTTGTATTTTCTTCATTGATTTGAAACAAGGCTGTGCCCAAATCCCTATTCATAAACACAAAAATAGGTTTCATTTTCACAGTAACTTAAACTGATAAAGAAATTACAACATACCATACAAAGATGTTTATTCATGTTTCATCTATAATTTATAATTTCAGAAGATACTTTCTCATTTATGTATTTAATCTTGTTGCACTTTGGTCTCAAGTGTGCTCTTTGCTTTTTTAATGATATATGAGATTTTGACCTGTAGCTCCACCACTTCAGCTGTGATTGACTGCTGCCTTTACATAGGTTTAATGCTGCTGCTAATAATACTGACACAACATTTTAGTGCCTTATGTATGGAAGCTGATTCTGACACAAAAGTTTAACGAGTTTCCTTTTTTTTTTCATTTCACTTTTTTTTCCAAAATAATATCTTCCACATGGACTTCTTTGAACTCCAACTTTGAATCTCAAAATTGAACTGATTCTTTGCTGTGAAAGATGCAGAGCGACAGACACAGACGGAGTACTGAAGAATCCACAGAAGACAACAGCAGACATTTGTGACGAATGCATGATGCACCCTCTTTTGACTTGTGTTTATATCACAGTTTCGCCTAATCACTTAAAATCTGAGGATGCCAGAATGCAGCAGCCAAACACATCAGTCACCCAAATTTGATCAAATTCCAATTGTTGGGGAGACGTTGCCCTGTGAGCAGACTGATGATTGGACGGGCAGAGACTGTGGGAGATAATAAAGCAGAGTTCGACACCACAGGTCCAACGTGACGACCGTGTGAGTTCGACAGGGAGATGCTACTTTTCAAGCTGTTTGAGGAAAACATTTTTCCAAGCATCACACCCCGAACTCTCCCCTCATGAAGAAAATAGCAAATAAACAATAAAGAAAAAATGATAAAGAAAAAATAGTTTATCAAACACTTAGAGCGCAGGGTGGAAAATGTGGTGCTCATATTGGTTGTGAGTCTCCTTCCTGCTTCATTCTGATGATAGTGAGAGAGAAAGAAATGTTATTAATGTTTAAACCGCACACACACCCACACACACACACATTCTCTCACACAAAGCACACAACACAGATAAACACTCTCCCACACACATCAAGGCGCCTATTAAAGTTTAATACACAATGCAGAATCAAAAGTAGAAATTGTAGTCTGAAAATCAGAATAAAACCGAGAGAAGAAGAGTCAGAGTGCAACAAGGATAAAGACACCAGCTAGTAAAGACAAATAATAATAAAGAAAATAAAAAATCCAGCAGAAATAAAATGGAAAAGGTTTTTACTGCCAGCTGTTCTGACTGCTTGCCCTGATGTCCTCTCATGAGCTCTGGAGAGAATTAAAATGCATTTTATTAGAGAAGCAGGGAGGGGAGGTTATGTAGCAGGGGGGAGGGGGGCGGGCTGCAGGTGAGGAAAGTGAGCAGAAGCTTATCAGAGTTTTTCCACAGAAATAGAAATAGTCTTTTGCATGACACACACACACACACAGGCACAAACACACACACACATATACCATTATCAGTGTTTGTGAGGAGATGTTATTAACGGAATTATTATTGAAGAACTCCTGAGCCCTAATGTGAAGGACAGGGCAAGGAAAGGCTGTGTGTGGGTGACTATGTGTGTGAGTGTGTGTGCACATACATATGTATTATATACTGTGTATGCCTGGGCATATGCATTCCCCAAGAAGTCTGCTTCTGCATTAAAACATTTTGTGCACGCGTGTGTGTCTGCGTGTGTGGGGACTGGCATCTATGTGTGTTATTGTGGAAGAAGAGAAGAGTTCAGATGTTTAGGGATTTATATAGAAACGACTGTATATTTTTCTGACCTCTTTTCTTCAGTAGCATTGGGGAGTGCCACAGACAGGTCAGGGGAAGTCAGAAAGAAAAAAAGAGACGGATTGTTGTATTGTTGATTTAGTTTATTCCCTTGCATTTGATCAGTGGCGGAAGATTCTTTATTCAAGTAAAAACGTCAGTACACAGTGAAAATACAGTCCTGCATTCAGTAAAAGTAAAAGTACTCGTTATGAAGAAAAATGCTCCCTGTCACTGTTTTACTGTTATATATGATGTTTTTGTGTTAATATTACTGCTGCATTATGTTGCTTTTTACTGCTGTAGTTGTTTAAAGCTGAGCTAACTTTAATTTTATACTGTTGGTAGTTTAATATATATCTCTGGAGCATCGCTGTCATGTGAGAAGCTCAAAAAAGTCAAAAACATCCCTGTTTTCTTTTTGGGATGTAAACATATTTTCCTGGTATAATGAGTGCTTTTGAATAGTTTCTTTAGCTTAAGAAGTAGGAAAATTTCAGTAATGCATGAAGGAACACCTAATTCTTTAGTTTATCAGAAAAAGGAAGAAGAAAAAAATAGGAACCATAGCTGTTGGACAAATGCAGTGCAGTAAAAGGAGCAATATTTGCCTCTGAGATGAAGTAAAGTGAAAGTACAAAGTTGCATAAAAAGAACTAGTCAAGAAAAGTACAAGTACCTTAAATTTGTACTGAAGCTTATTACTTGAGTAAAAGTACTTAGTTACATTTCACTTGATTATATTACAATACTGAAAATACAGAATATGACTATATCATGGGGTTTATCTATTCTTATATAGTGAAACTTTTTCCCTTCAAAACAGCTTTTTACTGTCTTGTAAACCACAACCATTTCAATAACTTGAGAACACAGGTCCTTTTCTGCCAATGATGACTATCTGAATCCAAAACAAAGGGTCGAGGAGAGAAGAAAGAAATGAAGAAAGTGCGCAGATATTGTGGCATCTGGAGTAGGTAAAGAGCAAATATAAGTAGAGAAGATTACAAGTCAAATCCCTCTGCAGTGGACCTCACTGTGAAGCTGATGACACACAGCCGACGTACTGAGGCGATGTAGAGCTGTAATTATGCTTTCAGCAGGGACAGGGCTCGGTTACAGACAGTGATCCTGCACATATTACTGCAGCTCATTTTGTCATAAATGATTGATTTAATGAATCTCATCCTCTCATTCTCTCTCTCTCTTCCCATCTATCTATTTATCTATCTATCTATCTATCTATCTATCTATCTATCTATCTATCTATCTATCTATCTATCCCACAATTAATATGGAATCAGCTCACAGACCTCACAGCAGTCAATGTTGGAATCATTCAATATTCAATGTGCCTTGAAGCTAGATCATCTCTCTCTCTCTCTCTCTCTCTCCATCTCTTTCTCTATCTCCTCATCCTATCTTCTCTGCCACACTCTCTCTCTTTGCACACTTGGACACTATCAAGCTTCACAGCTGTCAACATGAGCCACATTCATAATTCAAAGTGCCCAGAAACAACTCGATCATATTTACCTCTATCTATCTATCCATCTATCTATCTATCTGAATATGAAATCGAATCATCTCAATCAACCCACATGACATGACAACAGCGACAACATTGCTGCTTCGTACATTATCGCCAAGACACACACTCTTACCCTGTTGCTCACACACACAGGCGCACAGGCACACAGAGTCAAACCCTCTGTCAACAGTGTAGGTAACTCATCCATAAACATGAATTACAATAAACAGAAATGATGCTTGCGAGATGTTTAAACAGAGAGATAGGCAGGCTGACAGACAGACAGACAGACAGGTGGGACCAGACGACGCATACAGAGGAGATATGCAAGAGTGATGCTGACAAATGGAAGAATTCAGCATGTGCAGTCATACATCCGCCATCTGATGTGTTTGTCCCCTTCTTAGCATACACACCATGTGAGCGTGTCCGTGAATCGCCGCACGCTGCTTTCACATTCCTTCCATTTGTTTTGCCTTTTATTCATTTGACGGGATTTTTCTCTTTCGCTTTGAACAGGTTCATCACTGTGTGCAGCTGCATGTGTCTGCGTGTTGACCTCTCCAGTAGACACCAGGGTGTTTAATATTCTGGTCTGACACTGACTTTCTGTGGCCAATCATCTCACACACACACACACACACACACACACTTAAATGACGCCCCGCTGCCACATAATCTCTCTGCAGGCTCTAAAGCAGAGTTAATCAACTTGAATCGATGTTCATATTATAAACACAAAGATAACTTGATAAAGCTAAACATAATATAGAGCAAAGATTAGTCGCCTTTGTCTTCTGACAGATAACAGCGCTGATTAAGTTTGTCAAAGTTCCTGACCCAAAGGAGCTCTACGGGAAGATTAAAATGTGCTCTCAAATTATCTCTGCATGCTGTGAGTTAGAAATGAAGCCTCTGGTGAAATTTCCGGTGCTTTGCCATGAAGAGTTCGGTCACTGAGGTGTTGCTACTGTAAACGGTAGCACTCCAACGTGCTCTGTTCATTATACTCCAGAACATGCAAAATGATGTTGGTCTGAAGCTGCCATTTGAACATCACCATTTGAACAGTAATGCAGATAAATATCGAAGTCTGTCCGAAGGGAAAAGCTAGAGGAAAGGTGATGGGGGGTCAATAAAATCAACATCATCACGGGGATTTTTTTTTTTGTCTTGCGTGTAAAGAAGTTGACATTTTGACCTGCCAGTGGCTCAAGAGGAAGGCAAACATTGGCTGAGCTTGATATTTAGTTTGATATTACTTGTCTGGAAACTGAAATCCTGACTTGATGATAGTCTTAAAGTCAAGGTCAGAGGGTCACAAACAAAATTTCAATTTATCTTCTGACAGTCATGAATGTTGAGAAGTGATTTCATTAGTTGGCAAGCTAACCAGTCGAAGCCCTCAGAGGATAGATTTTAATTTTGTTTGTGGCCCTCTGACCTTTCCTCACTTGATGCTCAGAAAGATCAGAGGGTCGCAAACAAAATTACAATTTATCCTCTGAGGGCATTAAATGCATTTTTATGTCAAGAATTTCTCAGTTTGGGACAAATAAAATCTATCAATCTGTCTGTTTGGAAACTACATTGTCATGGTCCTCAGAGGATAAATTGTAATTTTGTCAGTGACCCTCTGACCTTCCCTCGCTTGATGATGGTCTTAAAGGTCTAATAGTGGTCTTCACAAATAAAATTACAATTTATCCTCTGAGGGCCATGAATCCAAATTGCATTACTTTGCAAGCTACCTTGTCATGGAATAAAGTGCCGATCATGCAGAAAGTTTGAACTTAGTGATGAAGATGACCCATAGGGAATCATCCGCTGGGAAACATGACTAGCCTAAAATGTCTTTTTCTGAACCAGTGATGTGCAGACAGACAGAAAGACATCACCGGGATTCATGCTCCTTCAGACATATTTTTATTCAGAACAGTCTGATTTGTAGAGTATTTTGTGAGCATTTAGTGACAGATCCAAAACACTTGTAACAGGAAGAAAAAAAAATCTAGCTAGTAAAATATCAAGAGCAGAACAGATGTGAATAGAAATACTGTACATGATGGCTGCTGAGCTCCTGGCTACATTCAGAGAGCACAGCAGGAGGTGCGTTTGGAGGATTCACTTTTTTTTTTTTTTTACCACTGCAAGTCTGAAATAATTCACCTGACTTGGTATGAAAGCCTTGTGTTCAGCCTTGTGCTCAGCCCACAGCCACCACATTTGTGCCTTTATGATCCCAAAGTTAGTTTGTCTCCCTCTTCCAACACATGACACAGGGATTTACAAAAGCCACAGCTTGTCTGTTTTGCTAAGGATTTATAGAACAAAAAACGTCCTGTCTCCTTCTGCAATAAACCACCAACGAATCACCAATTTCAGTATGTTTGTTATTACTTTTATTAATTATTATCATCGTCATCATCATCAACATTATTCTTCAAGTTTAGCTGTGTAACAAACTTTTTCTTGGCTGTCAAAATATGTTGTTGAAATATCTTTTTTTTTTTGCACAGAACAAAACCTAAAAACAATAACGTACAGAATGGTAGCAGAATAAAATACAACATGAGAAAGACAAAAAAAAAAACTAAAAAAAAAAAAAATCCATTTTATTCTATAAAAGCCATTCAACTGAATAGAGAAAATTCTACTAAAATATATTGGTTAAATGTACATAGTTTATGTGTGTGTGTGCGTGCATGTGTGTGTGTGTGTGTCTGACCATTAATAAACTGGCCTTTAACTCCCTTGTCTCCCATGGTTAACACTGTACATCCCATAATGTACACTCAATCCGTACCACTGCCGGTGTGTGTGTGTGTGTGTGTGTGTGTGTTTGTGTGTGTGTGTGTGTGTGTTGTGTTGTCCCTTCCTTGGCAATAAGAACATAATAAATGGAGTGCAAGCAACAGCGTAGTTTCCTATAACACATTCTGACAAAGACAAAAATTAAAACACTTGTTAAGGCTCCCCAATGTAAACGCTGATGTGAATTTTCATCAAACCTAAAATATACACTCATTATTGAAGTAAAACAAGTCATGTGTGTCCTGCAGAACCTCATTTCTTACCATAATTTCCTGTTTTGACACATAAATCACAGCTGAAATGTTCTCCCAAAATCCCATTAATATCTGCTTAGATATACAGTATCCTTACATGACTCTTGGGAAACAATGTTAAGCTGGCACATGCACAAAAGAATATTTGGATAGGAGTCGGTTCTGCAGAGCACTTACAATACAAAAAAAAAGTGTGCATGAGCAAAGTCATTTTATTTTTTGTCAAGGCTATGTTCTTTTCTATTTTAATTCAAAACAGTACGGGGGAAAAAGGTTTTCTTTCAAAAGCTAAACCGACACATTTTGGCATCAAAATTTGTCTCCAGCTCACTGAGAAATCCTTGTGGTTCATCAAGATAAGATATTCACCCAGATTTAACAGAAAAAAGACCAAAACAAAAAAAGGGCAAAAAAACTACTTGATCCTTTCTTCCCCCTTTTTTACATATCTTTGTCCTCCTGTTTCTGAGAAATCCCATGAAAATCTTTACCAAAGGACTTCACATCTTAAGATGAAAATTCATGTTGAATTTTTATCAAACACGAGTCCCGTTGGCGAATGAATAAACCGAAATCGGAGAAAATCCACAGTTGGCTTCCAAGCGTGCATTTGAAACTTTACAACACGAGCCGTTCCTGTCAGTTCTGGGGGTGCAGCTGAGTCGACCTCAGCTTTTTGGGCGCAACACGGTATGATGCTATCAACTAACTCTCATTCAAACCAACTGAGATTTTCAAAATAAGAGAGGAACAGGGAAGAGATGAGTGGCAGGTGGAGAGACAAAAAAAGAGAGATGGAGGGGAACATGTCAAATTAGACAACATATGAGAACAACACATATTGAGGGGAGGGAGAAACAACAGAAGAGAGGGGATGAATGGATGCACAAACTCTTTTTATCAGCCGCTACAAGCGCCATTTGATCCCACTCTCCCTCTATTCATCCACCTTCCCCCCATCTATTCTTCAAAGGCACCCATCTATCCATCTCAGCAGGTATCCTCAGTCCTTCCTTTTGTTCGCTCACAAAGCAATGCATCACCCTTTGCTTTTTTTTTTTGCTACATTTGCAAATGTAAACAGTTTGCATCACGCTAGCAGCCCCTTAAGAGATGCCCATAAGTGAAAAGCATAAATTCTAAGAACACATTAGCACAAGAGATTTCCTAGAATGAGTTTGTTTTTTTTCGAGTTGGCTTCATCAGTGCTCACACAGCCTGACGGAGGCCGAAAGTGTTTTTGAACCACGTAACTAATGCAGTTTATAAGCCTTCATTTGACAGGTGTAATATGAACAGTGGAGCCATATGTGGGAAAGGTGTCGAGCAAACTTTTCAGAGGTCAAAGATCCCTACACTTCACACCAGAGTAGGTCAGGCAGAAGGGTGGCACGTGTGAACTGAAGATAAGACAGAGTCCTGTGTAAATATGTTGCGCTAATAGCTTGAAAGGTTTCTTAGTGTTCTGGTGTGACACATACAAGACTGTGTGCAGTGCAGGTTCAACAGAAAATGAGAAAGGTTTCATTTATGATCAATTATTTAAAAGACTGGAAAATCTATATATGAGTTCTGAATAGGTTGGAGATTTGACTTTTATAGTTGGTTGACTTATTGTATTAAAATTCCTGCAAGACAAAAATCTCTATCTACCGGAATTTGAACTTTTGTTGACACAACCATCTTGATTTAAGCCAATAAACAACAACACATTTAATTTAATATTGTGATTCTAGTGACATAACTTCATGCCATAGTTTAGCTTCCATCTCCAAATAAACCAGATGGAGTCGAGAACATGCTCTTGGTCTTTTATATAAAAGTTATTGAGACATGCTGTGTGTGTCAACGTTTCTACAAAGTCGTGTACACGCATGCAAAAATGGCAGATGGTTGGTCGTGATTGACAGTTAGCACATGTGGGTCTTTCTCGTGGGCTGCAAAGTGTGAACAGGTACGTGGACCAATCAGACAGCTCAGATGAAATCAAGCATCATAATTAATGACTCTGATAACTTGGTGCATGGGAATTCATGTAGAAGTGTGTTTGCCCAACTTCTGCCTGACATGACTCATAACTTACATAACTTTCTGACACAGATAAACATACCGTTTAGAAGAAAAAAAAAAACTGTACAAGTTACCAGGCACTAGGCGGAATATTTTTTTCACTCACGTCTTTTGGATAAGCATAGAAAAATAACTTTTTCTCATTCTTTCTTCCTTCCTGTTTTTTTTTCTTTCGGCCTATTATTACTTCCTTCAAAGGAGTCCCTTGGTGATTTGTTTCCTATTTTCTAGCAACTAAGGCAGCAAGGCTGGAGAAGTCATTCTCTCTCTATAAAAATAAACAAGATGGCCACCGTGCTGCTCCGTTCTGACTCGACTCTTACCACTGTTTCAATGACGAAAATGAAGCACGAGAGCTGTAAAATTTGGTTTCAAGAGAGACTCGGTTCTGATATCAGATTTCCCTTAAGACTGACTTAGGACCCAAATGTGGGCAATGGTATCAAAGTGGAACGAGCTAGTTGGAGCTGACGACAACACGATCGTTTTACTTCATTGAATTACAAAATGTAACTTTACAATCTCACCTTGTGTTTCTTCAGTATTATTTAGGTCTAACGTGTAACAGTTCCCATCCACAGAAAAGGCAACTTATTGAGCAGATTTTATAAGATGCTGACATGCTACATAGAGGTAACCTACAAAACTCTCAGAAATATGAGATAGGCTGAATAAAACGCTGTAGGCAAGAAGCTCCGTCGACTCAAGACAGAGCACAAGTTTATACAGTTAACCCAAATATTGATCCTTATGATAAAGTTTAGGGTCTTTCTCCCTAAGTTCCTAAGTCTCTCTATAAAACCATGTAACCTAATAACATGTGAAAGACAAACAGAAAAAAAAAGTTACATACTAAGACCATCTTGACCTATTAACACATAAAAAACATAAGAACATATATATAAGAAAAAATGATGCAACATGCTAAAACCATTAGACCATTTAACATGTAAAAATGATGTGTCACATGCTATGAAACAGGTGGGTTGGTGTGCAACACGTGTGACCCCTGAGGACTGAAATACCGAGCGAGAGCCTTCATATTTTTTTTTTTCTTTTACATCATCGTTTGGGGACGGACGCATCCTTTGATCCTTACACACAGAAACGCAATTACACAAATGCACACATACACACAACCCCCTCTTTTTGCTGTACCATTTCTGTTAGACGGCTGTTATCGATGTAACAAGTCTCCATAAGAACACAAATAGCTCAAAAAGAAAAAAAAACAAAAACTCAAATAGACTAATTTTTATAGTACCATTTCCTGCAAAAAAGCATTGTCTTTACAAAATAACATATTATATATAGGAAAGTGTAGCAAATTGCATGTTTTGTACTTTAACATCATCATAATTATTATTACCATTATTATTATTAATATAAATGTTAAGCAGGTTAATAGATGGTTGTTCTATTAGGCAGGCAGCCAGGCACGTAGCTAGTATCATGGCACGGAGGAAGGTAGAAAATAATGTCACTTGGTTCGATCCAAATGGATGAAGAGAACACTTCGGTCCGGATTTCACTCCGGTGTAACCAGCTGAAACTGGTTTTAAGCAGTTCAGAAAGTCACGGTCAAATCAAAGCCAACCAGTCTCCCATTGTGGGCCACTTTGCAGCGGTGGCGATTTTGCGTTGACAGTTTCGGAAACAACAGGGCATGAGTGAAAGGAACCGATCCTTCTGTACCAACAAGTAACACCAGCTGAACAGGAACAAACTGGTTTAACACTGACCAGTTTCAAAGAGTCAAAATAAAGTTTTGGTTTCGGATCCACTTGCACGGCGGTGAAGCTGGACCAGAACAAAGTAGTTCGAACCAGATCAGATCTGGTTGTACCAATAGTTTGAATGATGTCTCAGACTAGTTTGGACCAGCTCGGGGGTTCAGTTCTGCATGGTTCATAACAGACCAGCTCAGTTCAGTTCAGTTAAAGTGTTTTGCTTCTAGCATTTTTTAATTTTTTTTTTTTGCTCTGCTGTATGGTGGCTGTGCAAGTGCTGAGCTCCTCAAACTCATCTTAAATGAGACCAGTCCAACTTTCAGTCGAGCTTCCAATCCTCTTATTTGGAAAGCGCATGAAGTGGCTGCTTATTAAAAGGTGATTTCAGCTGCATGCCCGGACTCCGTTGTTGAATACTTGCCACAGAGCTGTCAAGTGACCGTCACTCAACACAGGATTCAGGCTATTTCTCCAAACTGTCCCTGCAGCAGTTCAGCGGGGATCCTACAATGATTTTTGACCATTTTTGACAGCCGAGTGCTTCCAGCATAAGGATGTGTTCCATTTAGTGCCCAGGATAGGCCCATTTTGACATGAGCTAGCCTCCAGGAACGTGGAGACATACAGCTTATTCATCCAATAAAACGCGTTCTTCAAGGTTTGTGTGAGTCAAAAGCATCAGATTAATTGCTCTGTGTTCTCATCTAAGTTGTGACCTCCGTGTTTTTTGTGACATCATCACTACTATCTGACACCATCTTGTCTTCTAATTCCTGGTTTGTTTCGTCATGATCCTCGGTTTTTACCTCATTTTCAACTCCTGTTTCATCGTCACAGGCATCATTACCGGTAGTTTCTTTCGCTTGGTTGTCATGACAATCTTCTGCGACATCATTGCTTTCGTCTGTGACCTCGCTGCGATCGCCGTCATCCTTCTCCTCTGGCGTCGCATCGTGACACTCTGACATCGCCGTGACGTTCTGAATGATGCCGTCTTGCACGTGACCCCTGTTTTGTGGCGTTTTGTCTGTGTACCTGTGTAAGCCCCTCTGTATGTGTGTGGTGAAATCGTAACGATCCACGCACACGTGGAGGCAAAAACTGCACTGGTACGGTCCTTGGTCGCCGTGGCAACTCATGTGCAGGGCATACATGACCTCGTCTAGGAAGTAGATCCCACAGTGGACGCAACGGTTGGTCAGGTCATCCTGCGTGGCCACTTCAACCATCGTGCGATTCGATGGGGCGCTCGGCCGACTTTTCGCCAACTGATCCTTTTCTTCCTTTCCTATCTCCTCCCTCTGGTTCCCTGCTTCGTCTATCCTCTCCTCCTCCTCTTTCTCTCCTTTCCAGTTCTCTCTCAACCTCTCAGCCAGCGGCGACTCCTGCCTCCTCCTCTCTGCGCCGTTGGTCGACATGTGTGCATTCACAGCGCTTGTATCTCGTTGTCTTATCGCGAGATCCAAAGGAGCCTCGTTTTCTAACGGCGACGAGGAGGACGTTTGCGAATGAAGAGGAGGAGGAGGATAGTGAGGAGGAGCTGGAGGAGGGGGAAGAGGAGAGTAGGGAGAGGCGCAGTAAGGCACCGTGTAGCTTTGCTGATGATGCTGGACCGGTGTCACCATTGCACCGAGATAATGAGCGTTATTTCCGAGGCTACCAGGGCTGCTTAGATTACTGATGCTACCAGGAACCCCAGAGGCGGCTGCCATCTTATACTTGGTCCAGAATCTGAGCCAGTCCGACTCAGGGGTCAAATCGGGTGAGAGGGTTAATGGAAGGGGTAAAGAGAAAAGGGGGTACTGATACTTTTCAATGGGTGAACCAGGAGGCGAATAACTAGACGGTTTGGATGGACGCATGTACTTTTCAATGGGACTGCCTCTTTCTGATCCCCCTCCTCCTTTACCTCCCTCTACTTTTGATATTATACCTCCATCGACGATGCCCCCGTTTCCCTCGGCTACCAGTGAGGAGGGGGGATGCGAAGGGAGGAGCAGAGGAGGCATGCGTCGGTGGATCTCCAGCGTTTGATTGGCAAGGAAGGCTTGAGTGGATCGGGGCGAGCGCGAGCGAGGGGACGGCTGCTGGCTTTTGATCGATGCGCAGCTTCTGTCCGACTCCTCCCCGTTCATACGCTCCTCGCTGGTGATTCGTTGCTGCTTGGGGGCGGCGGTTTCAGACGACAGCGTATCGGGGTTCAGGCGTTTCCGGGTTCGGCGTCTGATAATTTGCTCACCGTTGTTCTGCTTTATGATGTTCAGAGGTCTGGGTGTCTGCAAGATAAAAGAAACAAAGAAGAATATGGAAAAAAGAAAAGGGTTAGAAAAACTTTAGTAATTAAAGCAGTGATCATTCAATGTCCTGTTTGAACTGTTTGAAGACACACATCAATGCCAAAGAAGTTGCACTATGGTAAAATAAAGATCAACATCTGGTGCTTTTGTTTCTAAAAACTTTAAGGTACATTAAAGATTTCACAGTCTTAATTCATTTGGACTGATGTATAACCTATGTATAATTAACTTTGTCTAAAACAAAGACAAACATTTACAGCACTCCTAAACTGTGGTTTTTGCCCTTACCACAAGGGGGAGTGCTTACACCTGATGTAAATGGAGTTTGTTTTGAGGATTAAACTTTGCTTGTCAGATCCCTCACAAAACATGTGAACATAAAACTTCAATGATGACTCTCTGTCTCCCAGTAAAAGTACACAATCTAAAACATTTACACTAGATTACAAAGAGGTTTCTGAGTCCAAAAGCAACTCGGTGTGTTAAAAAGGCAGTAGACAGGCAAAGGATAAAAACTGCTCCGTAACATACACAACACATTTCTGAAGCACTTCCACTTATTCAATTTCACTCTGGGATCCATAAAGTTTTGTATTGTGAAATACATGGCAAAAAAACAAAACACTCAAAAGCATTTCCAGACGAATTAGAGGAATATTTTCTTTCCTGGAAGTAAAATAAACTGTTTAAATTGTCTTTAAAAGTGTTTTCACTTCAACTCAAAAGTAATGACTTATCCTTTTGCGATTGAAGAACTGGCTTCATTAAAGCCTTCTGACTAAATACACATAAATAGAGACCTCCATACTAAGTCATATTCAACTGGCATCAGGGGAACAGCTTTTTCAAGCATCAAAAAGACGCTCAGTTTATTCATATTTACTCTGGCATGTAGGTCAAATTTAATAGGCTTTCTGTACACTAAATATTTCAGGAACAGCAAAGAGCCTTATTATGTCCATGCATGTTCCTCCTGTGTGTCTCCAGAAATGCTGTGAAATGCTGCTGTGTCTGTATGTAAGTGATGCAGGGCTCTTGAAAGACACAATGTGTGCAGATGAAAACCAATCAGAAGAGACGAGTAGAGAAGGACCAAGCAAGAAGAGAGAGAGATAATGAGTAGTGATGATGCAGGAACAGGGATGAATGAATGAGGTGTTTTAAGTGGATGAAAAGCAAAAAGAAAGGCTTCCATTTCGCACAGACTATAAAAGCTGTCGCTGTTGGGTTCATCCCTTTCTCTTCCTTTGTGCCCAGCATGGTCTACCCTCAGGTCCACTCCTGCAGTATAAATCACCTGAGTTCTGCTCCCATTTTTTTCCGTGTCAAACAGTCAACAGGTGAAGAAAGATAAGACAAAAAAGTCCAGCGGTGTCGGCCCGTGCACCTGCAGCTGGACCGACTACATCCCCCCCCGTCGGACCCGCTGCGAGGTGTGAGCTGCAGTGACAAGCCTCTCTGTCTGGTGGAAACGATCATGTCATCTCGGATAGAGATAACAGCCCTGACGGCGGAGTTTTCTGGGGAAGAAAGCGATCTCCCGCGTCCCTCCAGGAGAAGAGAATGAGGGCTTTATTCTTGTTATTTTCTCACATCACAGAAAGCAGGCAGGATGAGACATGTCTCTGTTCAACAGGTGCTTTATGAAGCGGCCTTTTTCCATACGTTGACAATCATTGGTTCATTCTATCAACCTGAGAGATACGTAGTTCCACATCTCTTCCCAGGCAAAACTAATTCATGCTCCTCTCCTTCAGTACAATACCAAAATAACCGGCTACTATTTGGCTGCTCTTTGGCTCTGCGGATTTTCCCCAAGTGTATGGAAACGGCGCTGGAGCCATTACACAGGAAAGGGATCAGGGTTTTGTTCTACTTAGACGACCTCATCCTCGCGGTCCCCTCCTCAGAGGGATGACAGCGTCTGAGTCCTCCCTGACTCATTCAGTTTTTAAATGTGCTGGACGGCCGATGAGGTGTCGTCAGATCTGGCACTTTTTACCCACATGCCAAACAGTGCGCCTCTAATCCCATCATCACGGATTAGTGGGCTACATGGGGGACCATTACAGTATGTAATCAACGTCTCAACCTTCTGCAGTGGCAGTGCTGTGTGGAGGGAGTGTAATGTCACCCGGCCTCCTCTTTCTCCTCACAGGGCTGACATGGTGTTAACCTGGCACAGCCTCTCTGCCTTATTATGCTTTATGGTCTTGTGAACTGATGTATGTCATCTGCTTGTAGACCTTGGTGTCACAGTGGGCACTGACCAGCTTCCCCCCTAAACCCAACAGCGACAGCTCTTAAAGGACGAAGCCTGTGTGAAATAAAATGTTAGTTACGTATCATAACTCCAGAGTCTGAGTATAGTCGTAGCTCTGTAAGGCCCAGCCCCCCCTGCTCCAGCGACTTTAGATGATGAAAATGCTGACTTTGAAAGCAGAGCTCGGGTCACGTAGTTGATTTATACTGCAGGAGCAGACCTGCAAGGCACAAGGGCAGGAGAGAGAAAATCTTCACAACTGTGCCCAACAGTCCCAGTCCAATATCGACAGCTCTCAGAGGGCGACGCTAAGACTCACTGAATCTGGAGTTACGATACGTAACTAACGTTCTATTTAAAGAAAGAAGCAATAAACCTCTCATGCTTTTGTAATGTATGCTTTGCCAATGCTGGGATCCACTGGAATGATTTATTCCTTTCTGCGTACTGATGTGGACAACCTTAGGTCTCTGACTAAGAATGTGTGTCTCTAAAGGTATGTGAATGAGTGTGTCAGTGTGGATTGTATCAGTCATGTAGAAGTAACGACCCCGATTCCAAAAAAGTTGGGATGCTGTTTTCTAGTTCAAGAAGAAAGAAGAAGAAGAAAACTGGGAAGGAGGAAAGTGTAATATAAGGTGAACAGAGGCAGAAGAGGATGAAATGAATAGAAATGGAAAATGAGGGAGGGGCAGGAGTTAATACGGGAGGAGGGCGACTGAGGGAAGAAGGCAGCAGCGGAAAAAACAGCGACCCCCACGGTGGAAACGGTCCAAAGCTGTGTCCTAATTCCATACTGCATACTAATTCAAGGCAGGATTTGATCTGTTTATACTGGAACAGTGATTAAATAAAGTCTACTCAAAACAATCAGTATGAATACTTTAGACACAAATGTCTCACCGTGCAATCCATAAAGGAAATGGAGGAGGAATTATGGATGAAACAGATCAGAAAACAAAAAATTTTAATAAGTTGCATTTTCAATGATATCAGTGCTTCAATACAGTGAATGTGTTGTATAGAATTGAGGAAGTTTTTTCTACTTCTCTTGTTCTTTCTCACTGTCTTTTACTGGCACTTTTTGTTTGTGCCATGTTTTGCTCAAGCCTTCTCCTCGTTGCCGTTCCTCCCTGTCTGCCTCTAAACGCCCTCCTTGTTTCTACCTCGCTAGTTTATACTCAAGCGTCTAGGTCACAGGGTGCGTAACTACAAAGTGTTTATGGGCATAGGATCACTGGTCTCTGTTTTCCACCCATTTTTTTTAATTCATTCATTTATCTATCCATTTTATCTACACGCATATTTTGCAGTAATTAATTGGAAATGTACATAAAGAAATTAGGTGGCCATCGTTTATAGCAGTTCTGCCTCTGCAGCCCTGTGTGAGACACTCAAACTGCCACATAAACACACACACTATCTGTAATGCTGTATACATTTACGGTCATGGGCTCGGTTCGATAGAATACCTGGGCTTACTGAGTTACTGCCGGTTCACATAATTCTCCCTCTCTCGATCTATCTTTCCATCTCTTCTCGGATGTCCCCTCTACATCCTCCTTTAATCTCTCACTCTCCCTCCATCTCTCACTCTTTACACACCCTCCCCTCTTCATTATCCCCGTCCTCACTCTTTACCTTAATCTCTTTCTTTGTCTTCCTCCCTCTTTGCTTTTCTTTCTCCCTTTATGCCTCCCCTTTTTCTCCCCCCCCCCCCTCCCTCTTTATTCATAACTCTCCCTTACCCTCTCTCTCACTCTGAAGTGTTTTACTAGCTGCTATCCTCTCTAATAATGTGTGTAGAGCGTATAAAACTTTTATTATGGGGTATAAAATACGGTTGTCGTGAAGATTGTCAAGAGAAGAGGGGGGCCGGGACGTGATTGGAGCAGCAGATGAGATGAACGGGCTGAACCAAGGACAGGCGCAGGGGCAGGAAGGAGTAAACTGCGGTGGCTTGTCATCCTCTAAAAGGTCTTCAAAGCTCCATTCCATAATTGCGGTATGGTGCTCTGGGTTGTAACACAGTCAACTCCCCGATGCATTTAATAACGCCGAGATTTATTACGCCGAAACAATTTTGCTCACTTTGAAATTTTACAAGCCGAGCTTAAAAAGCCGATATGCGAACACGAATCCGGCATATACAAATACATTTATATACGTCGAAGCCCTGAAGGCTTGTTTCACACTGATTAGATTTGTAAACCCTCGGGTTAAAAAGGTATATTCAAGTGTGAAATTAGCGTGAGCTCCATAAAAACATATGTGAGGTGAGAAAGCTCCATATTCTGAAGTCAACTAAATTCCAGCCTGGGCCTTTATCTCATCTGTAATTCATGCAGTCTAATTAAATTTGGGATTTCCATAGACTTTCCCCAGGCTTCGATGGTGAAGTTGATTCATTCCATCATATTTCTCACTCCATGGAACCGGCTCGCTGTGACTGCTGAAATGGTCTGTAACTCCCAGCAACCCACCAAATCAAATATACTTTACCCACAATATTACTTTCGCAGCGGGATTCACAGAGTACGTACAAGAAACTTAACTGCAGTCTGCACCGTTTAATTTGAGTCGTGGGCTAATCGGCCAACAGGAGGAATGATAATTAGCGGCCGAAGCCACCCTGTGGATGCACTAAAACACAGCACAGAGTCTATAAACCAGTCTAAAGTACCAGGTTTCTGATTCAGTACAACCTTTATGAGTGGACACACGAAGGTCTCATGTGAGCACATAGGAGTTCAGCACTGCACATTAACTTCTGCATGATGACACACCTGAGCCACTTGTAGGTAATATTTTCACATTTTCCACTCTCTTTTCATTTAAAGCCCCCCCCCTTGTCTCTCTTCTAATTAGTTGGAAAGGAAATTCTAATAAAGGGGGTTCAAAAACATGCAGAAACTGGAACTTTAATGCGCCAGGTCTGGTGAAACTACTCCTGTTTATCTCACTGTTTGTCTCATACAATCCACATCGTGAGGTCTGAGGTGCCACTTACCGAATGCAGTTTTTGGTATAAACCACAGGCGTTGCAGACGTAGCCTCCGTTGGCGTTCTTCCTCCACAGCGACGTCTTGGTGGTCAGACAGTTTGCGCAGAACACCCCGCTGCCTCTGCGCCGCTGTGGACGGAGAAGGATGGCAAACATTAGAGAGAGAGAAGCAGAAATATTTGGGCTGATGGATAGAAAGATGCAGAGTCATAGAGAGAAAAGAAAAGAGAGAAAAACTTCACTTTTGATGCTTTTCTCATTTTCACTCAAGAACAATGACTTGGTAGCGAGGTTCGGAGAGAGAGAGAGAGAGAGAAAACAGATTGGCTTGGTGGCAGAGAGATGATGTGCTCTCATTTATCATGCCTAAAGGGAAATCCTATTGAGAACATTGTTCCCCTCTACGCTGATTCTCTGTGAGTAGAACAAGGTTAATAAAAACACCAAAATACACTTCAATGAAAAGCAAATGATCTAGTTGGGCTGAATATATTGTGTGTGTTTTAAACATGCCGAGTGTGTGTCTCTGAGAGGGATCGCTCGCGCGGAGAGATGTGAGATACTGCGGTAATTTTGTCAAGTACTACTCGACAGACGTGCAGAGAGATGACTTATGCTTTCACCTTGTCGCATAAAGTGTTTTAGTGTTTATCTGAACTGCAGGAGGTACTTTACAGGCAAGTGTTTGACTTTTACTGTATTAGTCTGCGCTTTCTCATACACACACACCTCTGCAGTTCATGGAGCAGTGGTGCATAGAAAAGTAGTGTGTGCAAGGAAGGGTGGGGGGGTGGGGGGTGAAAAGGCCAATTGTCGTGGCAATGTGCTCCATCACAGTAATGAGCCAATCACAACGTTTCTCCATCCCATTAAGTCTCTGGCCCCATTCACCACCTTTATGACCCTGAGAGGACAGCATACCTCATCTTTCTCCACCGTGACTGTCTGTTTCTCTCTCTATCGGCCTGTCTATCCAACCATTTCATTCTCTCTCTCCCTCTCTCTCTTCTTTAAGTTTTATCTCAGCATTGTTGCTCGTCCAATTTTCATCTTTTTCATCGTTCCAATCTCAATTTCTCAAATTTGCTTCAGCTTTCGATTTTTATCGGTGTGTTTTGAAACCACTATGTAATTCTGCTTTTCTTCATGGACCTGTGTGTTATGTTCTGTCTCCTTACAGTAGCGCCATCACACCTCACTGATGGTTTGTTAGTGAGTCTGCATATTGTACGTGCCTGTGGCTACGACTTACTAAAATCCATACGACACATTCTGAGCGTCTGCCGTCTCGCCCCCTTCTCTATCTCTCTTGTTTTCCCACTGTTGTCCCAATCTGTTTCTCCCTCTCTCCCTCCATCATGGACTTTGTGTCCGCTGGGACCTTCTCCTTTCAGCGTCGGCTTCTTGTTGTTTCATGTTCACGACAGCGCTGAGAGCTTAACATTTTTTTTTTTTCGGGGCTCAGAGCACCCAGTGCTAGAAGTTTAAAACATTTCAACTTTTCATAAAAGAGCGCTGCACTTCAATCGGGCTTTCTGTAGTCTAAGAGCTGCAGATGGAGCCACTACCAGCACTTCCACCGAGCATCTGTTTCGTGCTGCCAGCTAAAAGCAGCTGAGCCCAGTGGGCACAACGCTCCTCAGTTTATTTTTGCAATCTAGTGTATTGCAAGGATCACAGCACAATTAACCACTTTGGATTTCTCTGAGAACACACACACACCACACACAGACAGGCGCATATAAGGCCTGAGCGATGCAATGCAATTAATTAGCTTTGCAAGTGTGAAAAGATAAAGATCAAATGCTAACAACTCATATTGCAAAAGTCATATTGATCATTTAAGGGGAGAATCCAAAGCAAACATACAAGGAAGTCAGAGCCCTTAAAAAAAGATCAGAAACAAATTATGTGACCATCAAAATAGCAGCGGATCAGGAACTGTATAAACATCTGTACGAGACAGTGTTTAAAGATTAAACATCAAATTCTCCTGCCAGTGAAAAGTGGTCTAATAGCTCTTTTGTTTCCTCGCTGTAATTTTAGCTCATAAACACACATTTACGATGACATTCTTCATTCTGTCTGGATCAGACAAGAAAATCAAACTTTGAGATTGTTCAAAGATTTAATACAAAGGAACACCATAGATGTGTTTATTTATACTGGAAAAAACTTAATGTGTGTTATAAAACATCCTGTTTCCCATCAAGTTGTATGTAATAAACACCTGGGCTAATATTAGAGTCTTTATGCTACATGTGTTTTTCTCCATCTGACATCAGACAGCAGAACACTTACATGATCAGATCCTCTCAGTGGCACACTCAGCCAGAGTCGGTGTGTATGTGTGTGAGTGTGTGCCTACCTATGAGTGTATGTTGCACTCACCATACGGTCACCACATGTAGAGAGACAGAGCCAGGTGATTGATTGATGTACACTTCCTGTGTCTGTGTGTGTGTGTGCGTATGAGTGTGTGTGTGTGTGTGTGTGTGTGTGTGTGTGTGTGTGTGTGTGTGTGTGTGTGTGTGTCTAGCATTGCAAGCCAAACACTGCATCTGTCATCAGAATTCAGTTTCCCTCCGAGCGCCCAAATCACTCACATATGGCCCCACAGCTGCCCCTCATCGCAACACACACGCACACATACACACACACACACACACACACACACTCATGCACACCTGAAAATATTTGCTTCCACTGGCTAATGAAGGCATGCAAGATTTGGATGAGAGGCCGCAATCCATGAAGTGTGTGTGTGTGTGTGTGTGTGTGTGTGTGTGTGTGTGTGTGTGTGTGTGTATATCTCGGCTCCACTAAAACCATGCTACAAGGATAGTACAATGTGTGTGTGTGTGTGTGTGTGTGTGTAATAGAGGTTCAAGTGTCAATTACACAGGAAAGTGCAGATATGGCCCCCACCACCTCCCAAAATGCACGCACACACACACACACGCACACACAAAATTTGGCTCATGATCTCTCACTTCCTTTTCAATCATCAGCTGGTTGGCTTGACATGTGCGGACGTGTGCACGTTCACACGCACACACTCAAACATACACAGTTCTGTTTGAGTGTACTTTCACTGAGGTTTTTAGTGGAAGTCCATCTCCTGGTGGTTTTGTGACTATGTGTGCTTGGTGTGTGTCTACAGAGTGTGTGTGTGTACCGGTGCGTGTTCACCTGATTGATTACTGATACCTGGCCTCTCCCACTCACCTCAGCCTGCGGAGGAGGGCTGCAGGTAATTAGAGCTCAGGGTCTTAATGACATCTATTTATCTGCGGCCTATGATACCGTTCAATTAGCACCACCAACAACACCCTCTGACACACACACACACACACACACACACACACACACACACACACACACACACACACACACACACAAATACATTCATTAGTCAGGATATTAAAGTCTTTATCAACTTCCTCCTCCGCCAAATCCATGCCAGCAAATAAACTTTAAAGTTGATGTTTATTTTTAAAGTTAGATTTCTTAAGCAGGAAGTGCATTTGAGTAACCAGTGCTTTTACTAGAGGTCTTATATTGATGAATCCTCTGAAGCTGACAGGTGTCCAATTCGAATCCTACTAATGAAAAACCCATGTGGAATCTTCTGAACCCTGCGCATTCAAATCAGGAGATAAAAGACATCAGATCATTTCATCTCCTGGAGAGCGGATCAGCCTAAACAATGAGTGTCCATCAAAAATATTAAAAAGACAAGTTGACAGTATTTGCAGATGCTATCGGTCTCGCGGTGCTCATGAAAAGGCCAGCAGAAATTAAGAGCACAATCTACTCGGTGGCAGGCTGCACATAAAACAACATTTATTGGTTTAATAACTTTCACAATCAGTGTGGTCAGTCTCTCTGCTCTAATGCACAAACAGCTCGTACACAGAGCCGTTTCTCCCTCGTGGCGCTGGATTTAATGCAAGAATGCATAAAGGAGGCAACACGACCTGACTGTTGTTTGTTTGGGAAAAATAAGCTACATTTTATTTTACATGTATTCCTCCCTTCTGCGTTGTTGAGCAACTCCAATCCTCCAATTTTAATTTTGTTTTTAGACGTTTATGGGTTTACGCTGCTACGCCAACTTTCGATTAAAAGGGTTTAAGTGATTGCTGTCCTTTAAATCCGAGCAGAAGTTATGAGCCGTTTCTCAGTGACTCCTCTTGTGACTCCACTCATAAAAGGCACTAATAAATTATAACTTTGTTCTCGAGAATCCGATTTTTATTCGACATCAAGACATATGGTGTAACCACACAGTAGCTGAACCCGTCGGCTGTGGCTTTCAGTCCACTCTGAGATCCTCCTGAAGCCATAAATTTACAGATGTTATACAAACTGTTTACACAGCATGGTCTTTTAGATCTTTATGGAAGAGCTGGACCAAATAGATAAGCAGCCACTGGTTAAGGTCTTGTAGCAATATTGAGTCCCTCAAATGTACTTTAGCTTCCATCTGCAACCAATATGTGGTGACATCTTTAAACTCTGGTGGTGTAGCTTCACTTGGAATAATTTGCTGAGGCAGACGGGCGGCCGACACATGAGCTGCTGCTCGAGCCTGATTCCAAAAAAAAGTTGGGACGCTGTGTCAAACATTAATAACAGGATGCGATCATGCACAAACAAACTGTGTTTACTGACAACTGCTTTACAAATTGTCCATGTAGTAATCTCCCTTCTGCAACCATGTTTTTGACAAAGTGTTGAACCTCTCTCCATTCTCGCTTGTGAACGACTGAGCCTTTCCAGGATGAACCTTTCATACCCAATCATGATCCTATCGCCTGTTACCAATGAACCTGTTTACCTGTGGAATGATCCAAACAGGTGTTTTTCAGTCCACAACTTTCACAGTCTTTTGTTGCTCCTGTCTCAACTTGGCATCAATTCAGAATAAGCCAAAACGTTCATCAGAAATTGATGAAGCTTATGAGGTCAGACATTGAATATACTGACTTTGTGCTGTTTTCAACTAAGTATATGTGAAAAATATTAGCAAATGATCAGATTTCTGTGATCAAATGATTCTGTTTTATTTATGTTTTAAGCAGCTTCCTTAAACGTCTTGGAATTCAAGGACTGTCAAGGACTTACAGAATAATTTGTGGTAACTTGTCCCATTTGCTTTGAACAAGCAGGGTCACATTTTTCCAATAGTGTAAGTCTCATTTTGCAACAAAACACGTCGATTCATATGTGGTGGAAGAAAACTAAACATGCAAACATATCAAATGCCAAGGTGTTGCTATCCTTGAAGTTATGCGACAAAATAGAGAGACACACGGAGAGAGAACTGCAGAGAGAATGTGAGAAAGAGGATAAAGGAGGAGATTGAGGCGCCCTGCGGTCTAAAATAAATTTAAAAAGAGGGCTTTCTAAACAAAGTCTTTCAAAATGAAATTACATTTAATTCACTTACAGAGGAAGTCAGCCTTGCTTTCTTTCTTTTCTTTTCTTTTCTTTTTTTTACACACACACACAGAGGAAGACACACCTACACACTTACATTGATGCACGCACTGACTTGCATTAAATCAGCGATTATTTAATCAAGCTGGAAGACTAGCTGGAGGAATTAACTGAATTCCATACTGCCAAGTCCAATATCTCGTACAGTGGATCAGTCTTTCGCCCTCTCTCTCTCTCTCTCTCTAATGCACACACAAACACACACACACACACACACACACACACACACACACACACACACACACACACACACACACAGATGTACAGTTTCTGAATTAGACCCCCCACAGTTGTTATTTATGTGCTTTGTGTGTGTGTGTGTGTGTGTGTGTGTGTGTCCGGTGTACACACATGGCTGCAGAAGTCCATCTGTGTGGGTTCCTCTCAGACTACTGTGTGCATTTACTGTAAATTGCTTCCCCTAATAGAATAATTGGGTTTTAGTTGAATGAATTTAAGCTGAATTGACTCTGAATTTATTCTGCCGGTTTGTTCTTATTCAACAAGGAGAAACAAAACACTTAGAATAATAAAAACCAATGTATAGTGGTATGTGTTGAGAAGCAGAGGTACAAATGGTGCCTCGACACTTAAATAATTAAAGCGGCCGGTTAAAGATTGCTGGTAGGGAGGACAAAGATTCAAACAATCTGCGATATTTTTTTTTGGGGGGGGGGGATTAGGAAATGAACCTCTCTGATTTATTTTAAGAAGAAAACAGCTCTGTTTTTCAGCTGGAAGAATGGACACAGTCCAACTGCGACCTGCAATGGAGGCTGTATTTCCTGCTGATTATCTACTCAGATGACATTAGCAGTGAGGCGGAGAGAAACTCGTACAGCAGCAAAACTTCCAAAAATGCCCTGCCTATGGTAACTCTGCGAGGGAGTGCAACCAAACGACTAATTATCCCTTCAGGAATCAACAGACATTTAAAAAAAGGATAATGATAACATACTGTAGCAAAAACAAACCTGCTGTGTTTAGAAGCCTGCAGAGTCCATTGAACTCTTAATAATAAAGCTGAACGTCTCCGTCAGTGACCAATTTCTGCAGCCGAATATCAACTTTATCAAAATGTGTCATATGGACGTCTGTGGCTGTGAAGCTGCAATAAGAAGACAGTTGGTGGAGAGGAAGCTGTAGCTCGTCGGGTCGGTGTCCTAACGCAGCACTGCCCGACCACTCGGAGCACGACCTTCAGCTCGGCGCCTGACTGCTCCCAGCTCCTCACACAGCGAGCTCCAGCAGCCCTCGCACTCCCATATCAGCGCGGCACATTCAGCCGTATCTCCAATATTTAGAGGCCGCGGCGACAGAACTTGAAGAAAATCAAATTTCAGTTAGAAAAAAAAAGCCTCAGTGATGATGATATGAGGCTGTTTAGAAAAAAAAAAACAAGGCTGAGGAGCGATCACGATCGAAGGCTGACTGAATACGATCTGTCTTCAGACATTAGCTATGCAGAGTGAGCAGAGGAGCTGGAAGGTTCTCGTGCTGCGTTAAGATACTGGATTTGTAGTCATCTACTGCAATAACACGGGTGAGGGTATTACTCTGAAGTAGCAGTACGTACACAACGATGATGCAACGGTGTTGGAGGCGAAGCCCAGAACTGATGGACACAAAACAGGTCGAACTTATGAAGTGTATGAAAAACCACATCTCTGCAAGTGAGTTTGTTTTACTTTTTGCTAAGATGCTCAGGTGTAACAACCCTGTTATCCCTCCTGCCTGAGGCCTCTGCATAAACAGGCTGAAAGTGACGATCGCTTGTCATTGATTGGTGTTAACGTCTGTGGCGACTGATCACGATGACAGTGGTAATTTGTCTCATCCCGCAGGCCTCAAACTCTGTACCAACACCTCGTATTGCGCAGTGGGACAAAATAAAGTTGGAAGTGAAACTTGATAAGTGTGTTATGTGCTGGTTGGTGATAACAGTTTGTGCGAGGAGAATATTGCAAATGCACAGTTGCAACTGTTCCATGAATATAAAAAAAGAACAACGATGGTCTCTGCACAGCAGGCTGGATGAGGAAGGAGGAGACACAACAACCCAGATCCTTTGTTAATGTGATACTACCACACACACACACACACACACACACACACATGCGCCCTCAGCTCTTTGTGAGAGAGAAATAGAAGGTGTCAGCTTTCACAACAGCCTTGTCATTCTGGGTGTGTGTCTACCTATGCATGCGTGTGTGTGTGTGTGACAAGTGTCAGCTGACTATGTAAAGAGAAGCAGCAGAAAACACTGGAACAAGATGACATCACCCCGACACACACAAAAAAACGCATCTCAACTTGACACACAAGGAGGGTGAGGTCACACCTCGTGGCCCAGTTCTCTCCTTTCAATCTTTCACCCTTTGCTGTCACTCCTTTCCGGCCTTTTTTCATCCCTCCTGTGTGTTCACTTCCTACAGTAGTTGCTACCTTTTGTTGCAGAATGTCTCCGGTTCTGTGCAGGAAAATGTGCACGACTTGGTGCACAATCACCGACCGGGCCCGCACTTAAGCAAAATCCTATTTTCATTGATCTAATTTTGATAAACGATCGCGGTTGCATCGACTTCGCAGTTATGTGTTCTGGGTAAAAGCCTGATAACCAGTGAACTGTGAGAGAGAGAGAGAGAGAGAGAGAGAGAGAGAGAGAGAGAGAGAGAGAGTGCAAGAGAAGCACATTAGCAAACAGAGAAAAAAAGGAAATCGTTTCACGTTGATCTAATTTTGATAAACAGCCTCAGTGCGTGCAGACTGAGAGTCCACGGACCTGGAGACCACGGGTGTGTACGTGTGTGTTTGTTGTTCTCTACTGATGTGTGTGCAGAAGTGTGTATTTTTGTATCTGGACTACTGATATCCAGTTAGGTTTGTGTTGATCGAGCAACTGATTCTCTAAAGCTAAAACCTATCATTTTGATAAGATAACATAACATATACTCTGTGTGTGTGTGTGTGTGTTTTCTTCTTTGGCTAATAGAAGTGCTCCTGATTCAACCTTGTACTTTGTTTGTGCAGTGATGGAGCATGTTGTACACTGAGAGGAATGAAACTCAGGGTAAAGCCTCCGAGCCTCTTTTTTTTCCCCACAAGTTCATGTAATTAACCTGGAACAGAAACCAATCAGCATTGTTTTCTATTGAAGTTGTCTGTGTTTACAACTTCTCACGATGCGAAAGCGAACTGAAAGAGTGGAGAATCACCAATGGAAAGCAGCGGTCACGATCTAAAGGGGAGACCTATGATAAATCAGAAGGGTCACCGGATGATAAAAGACATTTCTGTTGCACCAGTTGTGCTTTTTTTTCTCATGAAATCCTTCATCACCATCTAAAATTCCTACACGAATTTTGTGAAACTGTTGGCAACTCATGTCAGACTAAGTTGAAAACCTGTGACGAGGGGTCAAAAGGACTCTGCTTCATTTTCAGCTGAGACAAGCAGAAAAGTTTAACAACCAGTGATTTAGTGCATGTGATATTCAATGTAGAATTAAAAAGGAATTAAACTGAATTCCCATTATAAATCAAAAAAGCTTTGCTTTCTCCACCATAATTGATAATTTGTATGTTTTTTATCGGCTTCTATGGAATTCATTTTCTTTATTAAAAAGCTACATGTGCATTTTCTTGGTTCGAAGTTATATTCCTTATCTAAAATTATTTCCTTCCTTAGAAAACTTTTTTATGTCTGGAGAGCAGTGACCCACTTCACACTGACCAGCAAAGCACCATGTCAGTGTGTGTGCATGTGTGTGTGTCTGTGTGTACATATATGTGAGAGTGTGAGTGAGGCAATGAACATGTGAGCATGTGTGTGTATGTGTGTGTTTCTTTATGGGAAGGCCCTGTAGGTTGACATCAACACACTTTGCTGCAACATACATAAACACTAACACACGCACACACACACACACATGCACATAATCTGGTGTGGAAACCAGGACACAAAAATCAACTAACTCACTCTACTGCCCAAAGGAAAAGAAGAGAGGGAGAGAGGGGGAGTAAGGGGAAAGAGAGAGTTATTATAATGTGCATCCTTAATACCTGTAGTCTTATCCACTGGTATTAAGTGTCTTATTAACTGTCTTAGACTGCATTTTATTGTTTATCTGAGAATAGTTCAGTGGGCTGATTCCCACACAAGACAGACCCACATGACCCATTCAGGTACTGGTGGGCTTGAAGTTAACTGGCTGGTGTTGCTGCACAGTGAAACCGAGCAGTCTTCAAAATCAACGCTGCCAGAATACTAAACTGTGCCATCTAATAATGGAAACAGATGCTCTTTCAATGGCAGGTTATGAGTGTCTGAGGATGATAATGCTGTGTTTCTCCTCACCTAAATTTAGGACAAGCTTGTCTGCATCCAGCTTGAACTGATATCCAGTTTCGACTTTCATGTTATTGTCCATCTCTTAATGAATGATTACAACCACTGCTCAGAGTTAACATAAAGGACAAAGCGTAGTATTTGCAAAGTGGCTATTTTAATTCCTAGCAGCAAACATTCTGACCACAGGCTCCAAATTTTAAGTCTATATATAATAACCTTGGATGCATTTATCAAACGGGATTCGTGTGTGCGCGAGAGCCGCAGCTCCGAGGCTGTGTAGTTAAAAGCAATGTTTGTCATTAATAATTAAAATCCTCCCACTTGCCTCACTGTAATAACAAGATAATGACTGTGAGGTTTATGTGAGTACATACTATATTTAAAAACTATTTAATAATGGGCGGATAATGGCCTGGAGACGTGATAGAGCACGGTTCGCTATTAGGGAAATATCCTTTTCAAATAATACGGAGCATTAGTGATGGAAGTTGCGAATGACGAGGTTTTGGTTTCTCTGCTGTGAATGAAGAAGTGTCTGGTGGAAACAAGTCTCTCGCAACAGGTTAAATAACAAAGTGGCACGTTCTCAAGCTCAGTTATAATCAGCTTAATGATGTTCAAGCTGTGATGGTGTGAATTATGATGGTGTTAATCTGCAGAGCGGGACAGAGTTGAACCATTGGACTCTGGCGGTTAAGTCGTGGCCACCAGAGTCGTTCGCTCTGCAAGGAGGAAGAAATAAGACATGCACAAATAAAAATAAGACATTAAATTTTACATGCTGTGAGCTGACCTGACAGGCAATAAACTTTGTTGGTAGAGAGTTAAAAAGGAGTCATGAGAGACACAAAGCTGCACAAACACATTTCTCTCTGTTAGCATTGACATGAAAACAACCTGTTTCCTAATTTTCCAAACTTCCATTTTGAATTGATGGTAACAGCTGTATGTGTTAAATTGTTGTAAATTAAAAAAAGGTAAAGATGTGCAAACACACACACACACACACACCACAGCAATACATCTTAATTGCCAAACGACCTTGGACAGGCAAGATTTACCTACTTGAGGAGGGTGAGAGAGAAAGAAGAAGAAGGGGAGTGATGGAAGGAGGAGGAAGATGTAAAAAAATGATTGAGAGGAAAAGAAGGAAAGAAGAGAGAGAGAGAGAGAGAAAACGAGGAGTAATTCCAACCAAACTGCATAATGGATGGCACTTTAAAGTACTACACCTCTAAATGACCTCACACACACACACACACACACACACACACACACACACACACACTGCCTGGGTAAATGACTTTATCTCCCCAATTAGCCCTAGTGGGGAAGAGTGAGGAGGGGGGAAGAGGAGGTGGAGAAGAGTGAATCTACAAGTAGAGGAGGAAATTTTCACAACATCTCTGCCATCTTTAATATTTTAAATTCCACAGGGCTCCGGAGAAGAAGCTCTTTCTCGATAGGTTTTAATTTACGTTGCCACGCAGCAGAATGAATTATTGTCTGCGCGCTTACATTCACCAATCACTTTGTCTGCCTGTCACCCCGCTCGTCCACCTACTCACCCGCCGAGTGACCTGCCTGGCCGTCAATATGAGAAAGAGAGAGAGAGAGAGAGAGAGAGAGAGAGAGAGAGAGAGAGAGAGAGGAGGTTGGAGGGTTCATCTCTTTGGTGAAGTGGAACATTTTCAGAGTCTCTCAGACGGCAAATTTTGTATTTTTTTCTGCTGTATGTGAGCGTGTGTGTGTGTGTGTGTGTCAGAGGTCATGGCAATGGGAAATGAGCAACACTAGGTGGGCACAGAGGTCAAGGTGAACATTGAGCAGAGGAAGATGAGGGGAAAAAACACACGCGTGCACACACACACAGAAAGACACAGCTGCTGAAATATAAGATGAGCAACAGAATTGAAATTCACTGTAAACTGTAACCAATACATGTGAATAAATTTGAGAGATAAACAGCAGGTATGGCATGTTCCAAAAGCAAAATGTGGTGCTGCAATTTTCCTGAATACATTTCGAGTATTCAACCATTAAAAAAACAAGAAACATTATATTCATATTCAACAAAGATACAAAATGGTGTAAAAAAATAAAGAAAATACATACAAAGTTAGAACCCACTGTTCGCTCCAGAGCCCAATGAGCAGTTCAGCAACTTCAAAGTGCGCCATCAAATTGAAGGCAAAAGGACAAACGATAAGGCTAACCAGCTCATTACGGCCCGCTCATCGAAATGCAGAGGCCATATTGGGCTCATAGCAAAACAAATGGAACAATACTTCCACAGCATAATGAGAGCAGAAACAAGCTCAAATATGAGCGCAAGAAAAAAAAGAAAAAAATGAGTCGAGCCTTAACAGAAAATGATGAATTTGGTAATCAAATTTCCTCAGAGGGGTTGTGCCAATACTTTGACTTTGAAATCAATAGGAGCATGTTAAAAGCCAACAGCAAAAACACATCATTTCTATCACTATCACGCCAATTCTTTTTTCTTCTTTCTTCTGATGGCTCCATCTACACACCTCGGCCATGAGTGGAGGCAATTCACACCAAGAGCACTAGCGCCCATGATAAAGAGTGGCCCCAAATTAATGCAATACTGTGACCTTTAACCATCATTACTGTGGCACAGCATTATGCAAACCTCGATATGACGGGCGCTTCAGAGACAGTAGAGAGCTGTTGACTGTGCGCTGACATTGCCCCTGAACGGTGGAGAAGTCAGTTTGCCGAGTGGGTGCTGCTTTGTGTGATCCACCAGCTTTAAGTGTGTGTGTGAATGCATAGCAAGGTGTGTGTGCGCGTGCTGTAGAGTAAGGCTATATTATTATTTATGGGGAGGGACAGAGGGAGCTGGTGACACTACTCCACTCGTTAGAGAGAGATGGCGGTGGAAACGTTCACAACCTTGCTGTATGTTGCGCAGACACGCAATGAAAATGAATACGGCGTGTCGAAGTAGTTTACAATGCTCCCACATGAAAAGCTGGTCGTCATAAATTGGCTCGAGGTTCTCAATTTAAATAAAGGTTTGCCAGAGGCTTGCTCGTCAGCCTGAATCCCTCCAGAGCAAACATTGAGCCAACAAGCTTGACAAGGTTATGAGCAAGGATTCAAACAGAAGGAGACAAATTGGAACATTGTGAGCGAGGCTACAATTATTATCAGTCATCATTATTGATTCATCCCTTGTTTATTTTGTCCAATCAATCACTTATCCTGCAGCCCCAAGAAGCTAAACACACCAGCATACCAACACACTCACAATGACAATGCCGACATGCTCGTGGATCATGCTAAGCCATAAAGCAAAATTTTGACCTGATAATGGCACCAGATAAAAAGTCAGAGGGCGACCGAAGTGCTAACATCTCTTCCTGAAGGGATCATGAACGCCTGTATGACATTTCATGGCGATCCATCCAAGAGCTGTTAAGACATTTCGCTAAAAAACACAAATGTCAGCCTCATGGCGGCAGCAGATAGGAAGTCGTTAGGAGCTGTCATCTCTTGAGCATCTACAAAATGTTGAGATATTTCACAGAATGAGTGAAAACTTTGACCAGCTGGTGGCAATAAAGGAAGGTCAGGAGAATTCATCCTCTGGGCACCATGAATGTCTGTGAAAATTCAATCCATCCAAAGATGAAATTGGAAGTTTTGCTTGGTCAATCAATAATCAAAGTTTGAATAATTTGACTAAGTGACTCATCACTAAATCTGAGTAGATGTCATATGGGTGTGTGTCAACTTGTGTGAGGGTGAAGGAGAATTTCAGTGTTTCCATATATTCTTCTATATTAACGTAGTTCAGTTCCTTGTCACTTTGTGTGCACTTGTACTGTCACCACTGAGGCTCCCACGATGCTAAGTGGTCGACCAGCCGGGGGCCTGTTTGACATTTTCCGCCTTGACAGGCCCTCAGGGTGGAGTTAGAGCCTCACACATCAATATCTGAATTACTCCGACCCCTTTCTCCAGCCCTTCCTCCCTTCATCCCCCTCTCTTTCTCAAAGTCCTTTAGCTGCAGTGGGGCCACACACACACACACACACACACACATGCAGTTGGTGTGTTGATGGCCATACTCTCCAAGGAGTGTGTTAGTGTGAGAGTGTGAGTGTGTGTGTGAGTGAGTGTAATCAATGTCTCATCTTTGTTCCATTTGCTCCAGACAGCACCATGTATGATAACCCTCATGCTATCAGAGAGAGAGAGAGAGAGAGAGAGAAAGAGAGAGAAAGAGAGAGAGAGAGAGAGAGAAATGGTTTCTTAGGGAATATCACCAATGGCGCTTCATGTTGTGCTTCACACTGATCCATCCGCTGAGAAAACAGCACTAACACTAAAAGGTGTCCTATCAGCCCTTCACAACTAATTGTCACTTTATCTGAGGTCTTAATTGAACTTAGAGAAAAAATGATCTTTTCACGTCAGGCACAGGGGCTCTGCAAACAGTCACATCTATCAACAGGTCTGAAACCAGGCCAGGAATCCAGCTCTGCTCTCTCACACCTCCCAAGGCAGCGAGCTGAAGCTACAGTCCAGGCCAGATCTGGACTCCTGGGCTACATTTGCTTCTATAGAGCAATTTGTACTTTTGTGAATAATATAACTGTCACAAACACCATGGCTCCAGTCTCCTTCCTCATCTGTAATGGTTTTAACTCTTTATAGGGCAAGTGACTGTTTTTGGTAATTTCAACACAATTTCCAAAAGTGAAAAATTGCGAAAGGTTTTACAACAGAAATAAACTTCAATAAAATTTGAATTTCAAAGTAATGCATTGAGTGTCCTACAAAGGGTTAAATACATTTCAATTCCTATTTTATGTCTTACAAGTAAAGTCGTGTCATCCAACTATACTAGACTTTTAAGGCCCATTTGATTGGCTCTGATAGTCCTTGTCTGCAGTTCATGGGAACATTGCATAGAAGTGTTTTAAGCAAATTAAATTCACTCTAAAATGTCATAAATTCATTCTGTAAATTGTATAATGCATTGTACTGTTATGTAGGAGTGTTTAATGGATTTGGTGATGTACTGGTGAATTAGATAATACACAGAAATTGCCACTTGTGATTACTTTAAAACACCGACATGAGACTTTGAACTGTTCCACTTAATATAACTAACATATTTGCCAAACTGATAGTAGTAACTATGGAAGTCAACATCCTGGATTTATCCACCATGAAACACTGTTTGCTCTGTTCAAGTGAGGTAAAAAAGTGGAGGGGGGAAAAAAGGAGCAAAATTTATTAAATTCAAAAAACCAATAACAAAAATCCCTGTAATAGAAAAGCGGGTTGGAGAGATCTACAAAGCAGACTTTTTCATTTTCAGTGAGAAATGGAACTGGGTCACTCAAGGACAAGGAATCTCAATTTTTCTCTCTGTCTATCTCTTCTTCTCTGCCACCCCTGCAGAAAGCAATCTGTTTGAGAAAGGAACGGAAAGATACAGAGAAGGAGAGAGCGAGAAGGAAACCGAGAGCAAGAAACAGAGAAAGAGAGCGAACAAATTACTGCTAGTGAATAAGATTTTGTACTAACAGCTTGATATTATCCAACATACCCACACACACACACACATCCATCCAGATACAGCCTGGGGGCCTGACTTATTCTCCTCACACTGCTACACACACTGTCATAATGAGACACACACTCTTGTACACTCACTAAAAAGACACCTACAGCTGGCAAATACAAAGCCCTTCAAAGTGATAGTTAGCAACTAGTCATTACTGAGAAAAGGAGAGAGAAGAAAGGGAGAGAGAGAGATGGGTCGAGATTGAGGGCGATCGAGATCGACAGAGAGAGAGAGAGACAGAGGAGATGCTTCTGCAAATCGGATTTTTTCCCTGTTTCTCTTTTTAACTTTCATTATTTTATCTCCTGCTATATCTTTTCCTCCCATCTCCTCACAGCCAGAAAACAAATAAAAACAATAGAGATAATACAGGTTGGAGAGGAGTAAACAGAGGAGGAGAGATACTGATCGCTTCCAACAGTTGCTGTGCCACAGAAATACAACACAGACGGACGAGGCAATATCAAAACGTAACGACGCCCCAGAATGTGTTTTATGCTGCGGCTGAAATCTAAAGCAGCCGGGCGGTCGAACTGTGTGTCCGTTGCTTTTAGTGTCACGAGTGATCAGAACAGAACAGGCTGCATCAGGAAAGGGAAGAGGACAGCTCACATCTTACATCACCTGAGTTCCTCACTCTTCCTCTCCATGCACACACTATATGCAATCTTGCCAACATGGGATGTTAGTTTTTGCATGTGCAGGGAGCCTCAGCTCGTTGCTCCCTCTAGTGGTTCATTTTTTGCTCTTGGTGCTCTCTGACAGTGCAGATGCTTTTCTCACACATTTACTGACACTCTTCTAATGAGATTTTGTGTGTGATGTGTTTTGCATTTTTCAGACAAAAGCGGTGGAAAACGGATCCTTGTAAATTATTTGAACTTTAAGTTTTTTAAGTTTTTTGCTTTCTTGCATATTTTATCACTTTTATCACAACTTCCAAGTCTTTTCCGTCCAAAGTCTTTTTGCTGCCTGACTAGAAAGCCGGGATTAGGACAGAAGCATGACGCAAAATTTGTGAGGTGGACAGAGCATGTGAGACTGAAATGCTGCATCAAATACGCGGGAGTGAGCGATTCATCGACTCTGTATCTCAGAGTTACATCAAATATACAGCACCCCATCACAGACGTTGGCCGACACGCTGCCCTGGATGTGTCCTGGACCACTAGATCCCAAACCAGCCTTCCCTAATGAGGTATGAGCATCGGTGCCATGTCGTCCGCTGAGACAACCCAAGAAATGGAAACCATTGCCAGTCCAAAGAGCAGGAGAATTATCACCAACTCCACACCTGATAAACCACCATTCTGACTGGGAACTCCACTAACCAAGCATGCAAGTAAAGGAAAGACTGAACACCTCGCTATGGCTCACACATCTGTCAGGAAGCCAGCAGGGAAGTTACCATTTATCCCCTCCATACATCCAAGCAACAGGAGGATCAATATTTACACTGAGTATTTTCACATTCAGCGAAGGAAAACTGGCTCTGAGCTCCCGAAAAACACACTATGAACGACTGTCATACATGCCCCGTTCCAACCTCGGGGAAAGGTTGGAAGACTCCTTGGCTCAGATACATGTCTGACATCGTGTGTGCCTCACCCATGGGATAAAGTTTATTGACAATTTCAATATCTTTTGGAACTGTAAAGACGGCTTTAAGCCCGATGGGATACATCCAAGCAGACTGCTCGGTGCCAACCTGCGTCATAGTGTTGAGGTGCCATACCAAAACAAGAATGTACAGAGAAGATACACAGATGGAGGCAGGCGGCCGAACCCTCTGCTGCACATCACCCAAGGCACTGGGTGGTTCAAGCCTTTATTTCAAGATGACTCAATTACTATAACTTGCTTTTTACTGGTCTCCTGAAAAAAAGCTATTATGCACTCATAGTATTCTACTTTCACCCAAAACTAATTTCTACCATTATTATCAAGTTGGTTTATTTTCCATCTTATTTTACATTACACACACACACACTCACACAGACAGTTTGAATTTGTATTCTGTCTTTTTTTATGTGAAGAACTTGGTGCATGTAATTTCTTTGTCGCAAAGCATTTCGCCAGCTGCATTTATCGTATGAAAGGTACTACACAAATAAAGTTTATTATTATTATTATTATTGATTAGATATGTACTGCCACATGTGAAGAGCCACCTCCCCACAAACACAACTCATATAAGGTTATGTGGTGCAATTTTCTTGACTCAATGTGCAACAGGCCAAAATGTTATCAAAGTGACTCTGGCCTGATTTGCTCGTAAAAGTCCGCAACTGTATATTGAATGAATTGAAAGTGTGTGTGTGTGTGTGTGTGTGTGTGTGTGTGTGTGTGTGTGCGTGTGTGTGTGTGTGTGTGTGTGTGACTTTACAGCCTTCAAGGTGACAAACCCAAATTGAGATTAATGGCTTCTGTTAACAACAATGTCACCGACGGATCTACAATAAAGTTTTTAAAGCAACGCGTTTTTGGAGGGATTATTTCCTGGCAGAGACTTTACAGTTCTTCCTGCAGGTGTCAGGTGATTGACAGTAAGCAGAGCGGGGGGTGGGGGACGGGGGGGTGTTGTGGAAAGAAAAGAAAAACTCTGTTGAAACCGTAACAAAACCACATTAAAGCTTCTCGTGTTGAATTATTAGTCATTAAAAACGTTTTTCATACTCAACGTGAACAAAGGCAGATAAAGGCTTCTTCTGAAAGTCACACATGTGCTGACTAATAATCGTATATAATTGAGTTATTCATTGTTTAAAAGAGCATTTTATATGACTTTTGTGCAACAAGTTATTTTGTGATATACATACATTTCTACCCAGTATTGAGATTGTGATTTGTAACTGTTTTCTGTGAAATAAAGTTTTAACATATATAATTGATGCATTGTAACGACCTGATCTTATCTCTTCTTCTTCCTCAGAAACAGGTCAGAGAAAAGTCAATTTCTAAGGAAACTCACCTACTTAGACATTAAGATAAAAGAATATGCTGAATTGCAATAGTGGCATACTTCATATTTTTAAACACAATCATGCCGTTATATTGACTGATAACAGCCGGAAAGTTTGCCAGTTATAATAATAATTAGTCATTATAGTAAGTCACATCTCTGTAACCACATTTCCTGATCTGAATGCTGCTGATAATTCTGCACTGTAGCTTTTTGACATATGTATAACGGACACGAAGAGATGTACAAAATGACTCAACTCTGTTCATCTTTCATGAGCAGTATAAAGACATGATACGCTTGTGCTTCAAAACTCAAACCATCAGTGGCTACAGATGGTTTTGCAGATAGAGCATATTAACCAGACGGCAACCAAGATATACAGTATGTATATATATATTTATATATATATTTTTTGGATCATAGAATTAACATTTGTAAACCACAGCTGAGTGCTAGCAACAGGTGTCATTATCGTCAAGTCAGCAAATAAGCTTCTAGTTATAAAACTTACTTAGAATTAAAATTATGGCTGTTGCAATTTCAAAATTCAACTCTTTCAAATTTTGACATACTGCAAAAATAACCTCAGGTCGACATGGCACATATTGTATCACCCCTCTCTGACAGAGCCGTGATACAAAGACAGTGCGACTATTGATTCCAGTTATCTTAAATCCACCAACACAGATGAGCAAATAGACCAGGAGCTGGAAATCCTGGACACAGATGGAGTAAAGAGGCTGCAAATATATAATGGAACAAATTACACTGCAGAAAACTGACTCTTGTGTTTGCTCATACAGCATGTGCATGTGTGTAAAGTGTGTGTGTGTGTGTGTCCATGTGTTGGCTCTCCATCAGCTTGGTAATAAAGTGTTAGGACGAAGACAGGAAGCAACACACGTGCACACACCCACTAACCAACCAGTCCTCCCATACACACACACACACACACACATATACAGAGACTCACACACAGGCTCTCACACAGACACACTCACACACACAGTGAGCAACAATGTTATGACAATAACTCTGAGTTTTACAGCCCACTGTAGCTGCACATCTGGATAACATCAGGACACACAGGCACAGATAAAGACACACGCACACACACAGACACACAAGCAGAGTAAGCGAGAAGTACAGAGATGATGTCGAAGAAGAGAGATGGCCAAAAGAGAGAGAGAGCACACACTCACACACTGCCAAGAAAAAGGCAAAAATCTTGTTTTCCTCCCCCTCTCTCCCCCCTCTCCGTCTCCCTCCCTCCCTCTGTTTTATCCCTCTTTCTATCCCTTTCCTCCTCCCTCTCCCTCTCTCTCTCCTTCTTCCCTCTGTTCTCTCCGTCTCTTCTCTAATCCTATACGACAGAGACACAGAACACAAATCTCCCTGTTGGCAGAGGAAGAACAGCGTGTTTCTACTGAGAGAGAGAGCGAGAGAGAGAGAGAGAGAGAGAGAGGGTGAGAGAGAGACAGAGATTGACTGTTGAACACCAGTTGAAGTGACTTATGAGGTTGGAATCTGTGCTGGAACATATGTAGACACTCCTTGTCTTTCGTTCGTTCTTTCGAGCACACACACGCACACACACACGCGCACACACACACACACACACAGATCACACTCTTTACCGAGTGTGTCGAGCAAGCTGCAGGTTGTTAGTTGGTGTACAGTAGACAGATACACATTGTGCACTCACACACTACATCCTCTGTACAGCCATTACACACACACACACACGTGCGCGCGCACACACACACACACACACACGCAGCATACTGGCAGGCTAAGGCAGTTAGATTCAGCTCCTCCGGGGAGCCACATTTCTAAATCATTTGAGTTACGATCCAAGAAACTTTTCTCGAAAAGCATCCAACCTAAAATTATCTTAATGAGAAAAATCAACCAAGACAAAAGAATACCACAGCCCTTCTCGAAAAATCACACAAAAAAATAGGGCTGACCTAATTCTTTCAGGGTTTACTGTTTCTCCACTTTGATCATCACTGTGTTCTCGTTACATTACACAAGGACCACACCGACTTCAAGTCTTCGGCAAAGTTCCTCGCTGCAGAAGCGTTTGCTGGCTGCTCATCCTCGGGTTTTTGAAAATGTAAAAACTGTCTTCTCTTCGACATGTAGCGTGCCTTTTAGCCTCTGTTGTGGCAGATTTAATGTAGCAATAGGACGCAGGACTAAACACAGCATGAACAAATGACACAACTTTTAAACATTTTAATCTATAACGTCACCTATCTAACCTCTCAATACTTGTATGTATATATTAGAATTAAATCTCTACAAGACGACTACATATTTTTCACTTTCTTTAAAGAGTCATTTCATTTACAGTCTGACTCTAACTAATGAGGAAGGGGCATTAAAAAATCATCTCACTTCTCCCAACATGGAATTAATTTACACCAAATATTCATGACCTGGCAAGAATGACCTTTGGAGGCTGCGCTGTAAAGCACAAGAACATCCCTGAATATGAAATCAGAAGGCCAAACAAGTGTCTTCCAGCCAGATTTATGCACTTGACAGCTGTTTAAAATAAATCTGACTACAGGTGAGGAAGCACTGCGGTGAGTCTTTAATGTGTCATAAGCAGCCATGATGACCATGAGAGGTGAAACAAAGAGTCACCTGGAAGAAAATGAACCTGTCTCAATTTTGATTGATTATTTTTTTTATCAAGCGAAACTGACTCTCTCGAATGTGCATCTTTTCTCTTTATTGAAGATTAAACGTCTTTGGATTTTGAGATATTGGTTGTCGAGCTGCAGCATTGATTAGCTGATTGACTGAAAACTAACTTTGATAATTGATTAATCATTTCAGTCATTTTTCAAACACAAAGATTTGATGTTCTTAAATGGGAAAATTTCCTGCTCCTGAGACATTTACTTGCATGAGTCCTGCAATTTTTGGGTCATAACCACATGGTTGATCGTTGACAAAACCAAAAACCGATTCATCAAAAGATCAATAAATCTATCAATAACAAAATAGCTACAGCCCTAAAGCAATGTTGTCATTTTTATGCATCTGATCTTTTTTCTTTTTTTTACTGAACAAGAAAGAGCTCGTATGAGTAGCTATTAAAAGAAAATAGAAAAATATCCAGGGGCAATATTGTAAAAGCTTTTGTTTAAGAAAAAAAAAAGCTGTAATTAATGGCATTATTACAGAATCACTGAGGCGGAGACAGATATTGATATGAAGGAGAGAACGGGAGGGAGGGGGGGCAGGAGGAGGAAAGAGAAAAGAACGAAATGCAGAAATATTGGTATCATGTCACAGAGATGAATAAAGAGAGAGACTGCAAGAAGACAGAGAGAAGGAGAGGATGAAAGAGAGAAACAGATCAACAAACAGAGGCAATGAATTCTGTATATTGCTGATGGGTAAGAATTAGATGATTCTGTAATCTGACTCTGTCTCCTTTCCTACTCTCGCTCCCGATCACTCTCTCTCCCTTGTTCCCATAGTAATCATTCAAACCTGATTGCTCTGATCCCTCCATTCTATTTGTCATTAAATACGAGGCACACACACATACACACACACATTACCACGCATGGACACACACACACACCAAGAGACAGAAACAAATGCCATTTAATCAAATCGTATAAATAAATAAAAGGTTTTTTATTTCCCATAAGTCCATCTGGTCGCCTGCTTCTCATCACACATACACACGGCCTTCATCTGCTGGTCAATAAAGCTCACACACACACACACACATGTACACACACACGCACACACGCGTAAGCACACGCTCTAACTCAAAGGCACGGATGACCACACACATTGGCCGGCGAATCTAAATGTAGATGAGTTCAGTCTGCTAGAACGACTGGCGGCAAGAAGAAACCTTTATCAAGCAAATCTATTTGTTTTCTGTTATTTCGCTCCCCGTGTTTGACCATCCCATCAATGGCTTTAACAAAACGCTATCGACATGTGCGATTCGTTTTAATTTCACAGCGCTTTGCAATTTAGGTTCAAACGGGACTCCAGTTCTGATCCAGTGCGTCGCTGCGCTCGCTATTGTCATTGCAGAGAATAAAAATAGATCTAAACTTAGGGCTGCACCTAAACACAAGCCGGGAAGAAAGAGCACCTTATACATTCATCTGCTGATTCTCCTTTGATGGATTATAGTTTCACCTTTCAAGCAAGTAGCCGTTTCTGTTATTCCGTCCTTTCTTTCTCTCTGGAAGCAGAATGGGATAATTTGAGGTCTGATGCAACACAGAGCCAAGAGAGTAAAATATGTGTACGTGTAAGTATATGTATGTTGAAGTCACCTGTGTTTTTATTTTTTTCTACCAGACTAAACCCATATTGGTGGTTAACCAAAAGCAGACATGGCGTCGGTGCTGCTGCTCTTTGTCAAATCCAGAGGGACTGTATCAGGGCTGTAGTGGTTAAAAAAAAAAAGGGGAAAAAAAGGGTCGTTAACTATAAACTTCAGCAAATATATGAGACTGTAACCACAGAAACCAAATCATATATCACAAAAATATATAATATCATCATCATGCTTTTTATTCTTTGTTGTTGTTGTTTATCTGGTGTACTATGGGGAGCACAAACCATCATGACTTCATCAACAATCAATATTCAATTCCGCATTTTTATCATTTATTGGATTTCAAATGTCAACTGTCAGACTGTTTACGCAGCTATTCAGTCCATCCACAGACCGTGTTGATCATTGCCTGCCTCCCTCAAAGTGCATTTGTTGTGAAAGAGTTAATATCCAACCAGCGTCGATAGAAATGTAGTCTCAAATGTAAATGCTCTCGATCAGATCGGCGACCTCGATCGATCATCTCGGCATCTTGCAAATTAATTTCGTACTCGATAATAACAACCCGCGTTGACACATGTACCTGTTTATCTCACCAGCTAATAAACAAGCAACCACCATTTATCACTTGCAACCTTGTCTTCGTGTTTTTGGAGGATGTCCGTGCAGGTGGGTGTGCATGCACGCTGCAGCACTTTGATTTCCTGTAAGCACGAGGCCACAGGGTCCGGTAAAAAGAGGGGAGGGGGGGGCGTGTGAAATGACACCAAATGACATGAATCAGCTCGAAACCAGTTTTGACTGAACAGCTCCAGGTACTGAGGAGAAAGACGTATTGTAGTATTGTTTGTGTTTCCACCCCATTTGAAGAACGGTGAAGATCAGGCTAATCAGTTTACTAATGGATTAAATGAAAGACTGCTGCAATTGAAACTCAATTTTCAGATACAAGTTCAAAGCAGCAAAGTCCTCCTGCTTTTCTTCGTATGAGATGTTGTGCGACTCTGATCTTTTAATAGACGTAATTAATGGATTAATGCAGAGGTGGAAAAGGAGGCTGAAAATTCCAAAGCAACCATCTCCAAAGTCGATGATCTGTTGAGTGTTTAATGGTGATGTGATTCTGCTCTGACATGAAACAATGAACAAATTATGTCCTATAATAAAATATCAGTCAATAGTCAACTTTTTAAAAACAAGCATGCCATAATAAATCTTGAAAGGGATCAAGATATATATTAGATAGGTGCTCATTAGTGCTCTCTAGTGGACAACCAATGTAATGTAGACACTATTTGACTATAATTTTTGTTTTCTGCTATTTTGTTTCTTGGGAAGTTTACACCAAAATATCTGCAATAGGCTAATACTGGCAGATAAACGATGCTTAGAACTGATTTATTCTCCATCTGCATAATCTTCACAGTTATTTCAAACATTTCCCGCACGCACAAGTCAACGTCATCCGTCATTAAAAGGAAATAAAAAAATCCTATCGTGTTTGTATGACACTGTGGATTTTTGGGATAATCCATGTCCTGAATATCGGTGTGTTTGACATTCTCAAGGTTTGATTAATACTGAAGGGAAAAAATGAAAAAAAAAATCTGTCAATCACTGTCTCTTAAACACACATCTACACACACACACACTCGTCCCTCCTACCCTTCACCCCCTCCCTCTTCTCTCTCTCTCTCTCTCTCTCTCTGAATGAATCGTTCCTTGTCTCTGAACTGATGGAGCGATAAAGTTGGTTTAAACAGCCGTAGACACACCGGCACACACTGCCGAGGCAGGAACATGTGTTTTAAATCAAGAGCTCCCAGCTATACAAGAGCTAATGTTACCATCTGTATGCGTGTGTGTGTGTGTGTGTGTGTGTGTGTCAGAACAGGAGTGCAACATGTCTTTGCAATCTCCTATCAGCTTTTAATCTCCATTCAGCAGAGAAGGGGAAACAGAGAGAGAGAGAGAGAGAGAGAGAGAGAGAGAGAGAGAGAGAGAGAGAGAGTAGGCACTCAGTGAGAGAAAGTGATAACCACTCAGTGAGAGAGAGGGGACACAAAATTATCCCATATCTCTCCATCTTCCCATTATTCATTTTGTTTTGCAAGGCTCCTTTGCTTTTTCCCTGCCTCGGGGAGAGAAGGGTAGAGCGAGCAGCAGTTGTCTACTTCGGTTCACGTGTGTGTGTGAGTGTGTGTGAGAGATTTAATTTTTATTGTCTGAATACTGCGAGTTGACGATTTTCATTTCGGCTTCTTGGGTTACTTAGAGGAGGGGGGGGCTGTGTTGCAGGCAGCAGTGTCAACATTCATTCCTCACTTAGCTCTTGCCGGGGAATCAACGGCTATTATTTAACTTGGACTGGTCGACTTGCTAAGTTTGTTTAGACCTTCCGCTGTATTGCTGCTGTCCGCTCTGCCACCATGTTTGTTTTATAGTTGTCTTGAAGTCCTGTCTGTCCAAGAAAAACAACACGCTGGTGCAAGAATAGCAAACATGGACGTCGGTCGGTCTCTCTTATCAGCTCATGACTTATTATACTAGTTTAGCTAAAAATACTTAAACTACTAATCCAACCATTCAATAACTGCCTGTGTAATCACTTTAAATTTTTTGGGATAAGACACACAGATGGTGGAAGTGTAACTGAAACCTTGCACATTACAACATAAAAGACTTAAAAAAAAAAAAGATTAAGATCTGCCTAATAACTGCAAATAGGTTTTTTTCCTTTTGCACTCTGCCTCGAAACTAGATCACGACTTATTGCTCAGACCAGAGAATGTGATTTGTGGCCGATTACAGCGCAGGTACAGTATTGGTTTCAACTTAAGTGTAACAGGTGTAAAATGCTGCTCAGGGCTTAATAATGTTTGAACAGATTGGAGGCACTAAAGAGGGGATTTGGGGAACTCTGGAACAGAGATGCACAGAGATTCTCCTCCAGTTCTGGGGTGGTTCATGTGTTCGGAAGACGGTGTACAAAAGTTAAATTACTGTCAAAGTACTACTACTACTGACAAAGTCACATGGCGAAGACTTGCTGCAGAAGAACAGTTGAACAAGCTGGTAAAACTGCATGACGTTTTTCTGTGACTTAGTTTTGACAAAGTGTGGACTCAAACCAGCACCTGTGTGGGAGCTTCTCAGGTAAAACTTAATCACATACTCACGACTATTTTTTGATGCAGAGTAGACCATCACGACATTCAAGTTATTTCACTTGACTAACTCAGCTAATGTCGGCCATAAATTAGGAGACATTTAATCTGACACACTTGCATTTAATAATCAGTCACAAGCCACACTATAAGACATAGAGCAGAGTGGAAATGCTGTTATAAACATTTCTTTTTAGATTGATAGCCTGTTCCCTCGCTAAGAAATTCAAAAACTGAGGAGAAGAAAGACTGTAGATTTACAGTATAGACAATCTCGAGACAAGGCTGTGCACAATACAGACAACAGACCACACACACACACACACACACACACACACACACACACACACACCACAGGCAGAAAGGGAGACAGATAGCAATCTCCAGCTCAGGCGCAGCTTGGCAGATAGCAGGCTAACAAAACACAGCAGACAGGATACATGCTGATGTTGCAACGCATCCTGTGACCATCAATGTGCGACTCCGGGTAGAACCTGAACGGAGTCACTAACTATTATTCACTCTCTCATATGTTGCACCTGCAGGACACACATTTCAACACAAACACAGAGCAGACGCCGGCAGCTCGGAGTCCTAGATTGTGTGGGAGTGCAAAAACAGATTTTTGTTGAAGAGTAAAGACCTGTGGTGATATTAAATGTGTTTCATTTAGTCACAACAGAAAGATTGATTCTACTAATCTTGGAAATGAGTCTGTAACTGAAAGTATCACGCATGCATCACAACAGCCTTGGGCTTCGGAGGCTCTGAAGGCAGATGTGAGTTACTGCTTACTGTTGCTTACTGCAGAAACACTGATTCTGAACACTGGCCAAGTCTGAGAGAGAGAGAGAGAGAGAGAGAGAGAGAGAGAGAGAGAGTGTGTGTGTGTGTGTGTGTGTGTGTGCGTGTGTGTGTGTGTGTGTGCGTGTGCATGTGTGCGCGTGTGCACACTTTCAGACCTTATTAGGTTGTACTTGTGTTGATGCTTAACCCCACTCAGAGCTTGGCAGCTGCTCCCTTTTCTCTGTCTGTCTGCCTTTATTTCTCTTTACTTGTTCTCTCTTCGCTCTCATCTTCCTGTCTGTGTCGTCCCTCTCTGCTCTTTCTGTCTCTCCGACTCTCGCTCTCTTTGGTGCTCTCTCTCTCTTCTCTCGCTCTGTCTCTCTTCCTCTGTCTGCTGCTCGCTCTCTCGGTGGTCTCAAGGTAACGTAAGACTTGTTTCCTGGCTGATCTGCAAATAGAGGGCTTTAAATAATGGTGATCTTTCACATATGTTCATCTGTTTACATGGTGTGGGTGAGTGAGTGTGTGTGTGTGTGTTTGCAAGCGTCATACTTTTTCAAATCTGTGGTCGTATGTAACTTTTTACTGCACACAGAATAAACACATTAACTCACTAAGTCAAACTGTTTAATATGTAGAAGTGTCATATTTGTGGTTAACTTCAAAGTGTGACTACAATCATGAGGAGATTCTGACCACGACTGGCAGTAAGGAGATATATTCTTATGTGTGAGTCCCTATTTATTTTGGTATCATGGTCATTCACACACACTGATTTTGCACCATACCACTGATGGACAGTTGGTGGCGGTAATGTGCCAACAAAAGCAGCCAATTTTAAAGATTAAAACATTTCAAACAGATTTTTTTTTTAAATCAGGAAAGAAACAGACTGAATGCTTTTGTTAAAGCTCAAGGACACACACAATATAAACTTAACCTCTGTGCAATAACATTTTATGGCACCTTTAAGCTACAATGAAAGGATGATTCAAGTTTTTGAGAAGACTTTTTGCATTATATGTTTGGACACTGCACTCATCGAAACAATTGCAGACTATTGAGAGCAAGACACACGACAATCATGCAGGTTGTAAACAATCAGTTGAACCAGATTAACTATTCAAATCTGAAATTGAGCTGGAATGAAATCTCATTTTGCAGGAAAACTGTGAGCACAGGTCAAAGTTGAACCTATAAACTCTTAAAACAGAAAGTTATAATTACAGCCATATAGGCTTGGGCTAAGCGGGGGCTTTGTTTAAAGTGTGCAGGACTCTCTGTCTGCTCATGTTTCCTGACCAGTTGGACTTCTTTCTGGTGACGCATCAGTCACATTGTGAGAAGCAGGAGTGAACTTGATGAGCTGGTACAGTGGCGACCAAACCCATGAAAACAAGATCCCAGAAGCAATAATCCAAAATTATCCTTTAAGATGCAGTAGACTTTTAAAAAAAGAAACTCCTTTTCCACTTTTTTTCTGTCATTCTCATATTTATTGTCAGCGTAGTCTCTTGGTAGCGTTGCACATTAAAGCTGCGACTCTCAGGTCTGTGGCTGTGAGACAGAGTTGTTCTTAATCAGTGAGCTGTGTTAGATCAAAGGACTAACATGGATCCACTTTCAGAGAGGATTTTCTCTCTGAAATGGGTTTGGTTATCTCTGTGACACGAGGCCAAAATGCAGGAATAAAACCAGGACTGTGAGTGGATCCTATCACACTTGACTTAAGTAACAGAAAAATATCCTGTTGCACTTGGAAAGATGGATCATGGTTCCAACATTTCTGAGAAGAGACCAGATAACAGTGTTGTTATTGTGTTGATCTGCTGCGAGTGGACACACAAAGCCAGTTGCTATGTTTTTCTCTGATGGGAAGCAAACATAGACGATGTGACTGAGTGTGTGTGTGTGTGTGTGTGTGTGCGTGCGCGAGCTTTGTGAGAAATCCAGAGATATCCAGTCGTTAGATGTTTAGGCAGCAAAATCATGAAGACAGCTTGACAAAAAAATGCTCAAGGACATGTGAGCACAGCAGTAGTGCAGTGACACACACACACATACACACACACCCACGGGGGCATGCGTGCACACACCCATTGTTTGGCTGCACCTGGTGTATTAAAGAACAGGATAGATGGGACTAGGGGACCTGACTGTGTTTGTGTCAAAGCCTGTGTGTGTGTGTGTGTGTGTGTGTGTGTGTGTGTGTGTGTGTGTGTGTGTGTATTTGTCTGTCCAACCTCAGAAGCCAAACATCTGCAGCAATGACGCACCTTCAAGTAGCAGCACAAGCAACAGTACACAGACATCATGCAAACACGCATACACAAATTATGCAATTATTAAATTGTATTAAATTGACGTTTAACAGCACATGTTTCTCTCTCTCTCTATCACATAATCTCCTCTCCATTCCTTTTAATTATCTTCATTTCAAACAAAATCCTGGGTTTTCACAAACTGGTAAGTACAGTGTGACAATAATGTGACTCAACAGAAAGAGAGAAAACATATGATTGATTAACTGCATATTGTAATTTAGTTGCTGATATCTACTGTCCGGTCACAATCATTGTGCCTGAACTTCAGATGCAAAGTAATAATTGAACTTCTCACTGCCTGAAAACCAATAAATATTTACTTCATTTTCATTTCAATTGATGTTACATGTTGATTGTTGGTTTATTTCGTTATTTCTGCTTTCAGACTGAATAAAGTGAATCATGTGAATCAGCGCATCTGTTGACTGGTTTCTCACCTTTTTGATCACAGACAACAACATCTCTCTTTCGGTTTCCTTCTTTGATTTAGGTCGTTTACTTTATGATGACTGTTTGTTCATTTACCACTTCATCGCTGCTGTACTGTCTTAAATCAGCGGTGCTATCTGAATCCAATAAAGAACAGTTTCGGGGCCTGGGATGCACATGTGGCGATGCACAAGAGTATAATAATTAGAGGGCTGTGCAATTTGATATGGAATAAATTAAAGGCTCATATGGATTTTTGTAAGTTATTTTCATTCCATAAGTGGCAGGAATTCTTTTAAAAACTGCTCAGATCAGAGTCTCACGTCTGTTGCATGTGAGAGAACATGTATCTTTGCACCTACAGATGATCTGAGAAGCAGCTACAGAGATCCCAAAATGCAACTTCAGCAAACTTCTTCTCTATGGCTCTCATCAAAACTTCTTAGCTGTAACAGCAGAACAAAAAACAAGGCTCTTACAGCACAACCAGACTGCAATGTTTCCAAGCTTTGGCTCTATCCACCGAGCTACACAGGACCACAGGAACACAATACCAGTCGATATATACTCTGGGAGCAAACAAGTCTTGAGCAGCTGAAGCTGTGCTGAGTTGTGTCGGGTCCTGCTGTGTCGAACAGCCCGATACAGAGAGGGAGAGAGAGAGAGAACAAAAGAGAAATGGTCTTAAGGGAAATTGGGTATACAAGATGCATCATGCCAGTGGAGCAGAATTCATAAACACACTCTCTCTCACACACACACACACACACTACTGGAGAATTCCTAATGAGTGAAGACCTCACAGGGGACACAGAGGGGGAGACAGGCAGAGAGAAGAAAGGGAGGAGTAAAGGGAGACACAGACGGAGGAAGAGAGACAGAAAACTGATATATCATTCTCGAGCTTTCACCCCAGATCAAGTATGCATGGCACTGTGAGTGTGTGTGTGTGTGTATGAGTGTATCAGAAGTTTGAGGGCGGATGTGCGTTCCCACTGACAGGAGTTAAAAGTGAAAATCTCCGCTCTGCATTCCATACACACACACACACACACACACACACACACACACACACACACACACACATACACACAGAGGGCAAGCACACTCACACACACACACACACACTAGGATGGCACTGTTTGCTGCACGTGCCCAGAGCCACATTGTTACCTTGCTAATAAGGCCGTGGACCTTGGCGATCCCAAGGTTGGCATGGCATTGCTCACAAACACACTCACATGCACACGCACACCCACACACACCCACACACACCCACACACACCAAAGCAAGGTGTGACTAGATGTCTCAAAGCGTAGTGGATTAAAGTGTCAAAAATGACTGGTCGAGCCTGTGAGTGTGTGCATATGCTCTTATGTGTTTGAGCGTGTGTGTGTGTGTGTGATGTGAACGCTGCACTTTCAGATCCTTCACCACGCGGCTGTGCTGATGATGATTCCCATCTTTTGACACTCGAACTTGGCCACAACACAAGACACACCAAAGATGTTGGATGTGTCACCAGGGAGGGGAGATGGCAGCAACTGAGATGTGGGTGGGAACGCGGATTGGATTAACTGGGCCTCTTATCGCTCATTGTTTTGCTGTTGTGGTTTGGCAGGTGATCTGCACTGCACCTCCTGAGAGAGTTCCTTGTCTTGCAAGATGTGACACAATTCACAGCTGTGCTTTAGCCTCAATGCTACGAGACACATCCTTCCACTGAAATGCATATTTGTGAACCAAGGCCTAAAGTACAGAATGAACCCTGCAGATTAAAAAATGAAAGGGGAGGAAACAGAAGAAACTCTTTCAACTGATAAGTTAAACAGATGTACATTGTTCTTCAATAATGTTTCTGCTAAGTAGTCCTTTTTTTCATTGAACAGTCTGGATACACTGATTGATAAAAGCAGAAAAAAAGTCATTTGTCATCATTTGTCAATCTATTTTCAGTTATTTGCCGGAAGCAGTTTTGCATAAACTATTCGCCATCATTTTCTCCAGCCTCTTTTCTCCCATTTGTCAAATTACATCAGTCACTATTAGCGAGGCAAAAGGCCTGATTGTGTGAAAGAACTTCAGATTAAAAGAAGAGATGAGGGAAGGAAAGGAGAGACGAGCCAGGAGAGCCAGGAGACAGAGGGAAGAGGAAGGCGAGCGGGGTTTTCAAATTAACTATTGGTCAGGGGTCAGATGGACATTTAATCTAACCAATCAGCTTCCTAATTACACAAGTGCTGCCAGAATGGCGTACCCCATGCATTTCTGTGTGTGTGTGTGTAGCTGGCTGGCGTTGCGTGTAGAGGTCTTGTTGTAGCAAAATGATCATCTGGTCTCAATATTGGTTCCATGTGTGAACACACACGCATATGCACATCTGCATGCATGCACGCACACACGCACACACACACACACACACACACACACATATATCGAGCATGTGGTGAGCTGCTCCCACCTTACACGAGAGAGAGAGAGAGAGAGAGAGAGAGAGAGAGAGAGAGAGACCAACAAAGAGAAACATACACTGAATGTGGAAGCCATGGCAGAAAAAACACTGTGAAATATAAAAAGAACACACATTGAACGCGCACATACACACACTTCCAGTAGTGTGTGTGTGTAAGTTGATTGTAACAGTAATTGATGTAAACGTCTAAATTACAGCTAGGAGCTAAAATAACCACTGTGTTTTACCGTTGCCATGTCGACATGATGAAAAACACCTGGTTGGTTCGCTGGCGGGGGGGGGTGGAACATCTGTGTCATGGGCGCCCAGCTGAACCAATGAAAAGGCCGAGTGTATAGGCGACATGTGTCTGAACCAATGAAATGCTCATTGGCGACGGACGATATCTGAACAGACGGCATGTTAGGAGCACGTCAAACTTGCTGGATCGTATTCCACGATATTTTTTGAGATATGCATCATATAGAAAAAATAAAGCTGGTTGGTTCAGTATAAGATTCTTGTGTAATCATGCTTAATTCAAAGGCTTGTGCACAACTTCGTTTAATGTTTTTTTTCCTACCACATTGATGTTGTTTGTCAAGAGGACGATTCACCGAGCGCCAGTTAAGTTTGGACAATGACAGGAAAGTGTCTTTTAACACTTCGCTGATCCCAGAAGGAGCAATTCCTCGTCTTACTGCTTCCTCTCCTCGGGAAGGTCAGCGGCAGGGTCAGCTACCCAGCAGCAGCCCTGGAGCAAATAAGGATTCAATGTCTTGCTCAAGGACACTTCAGCGGGGGAGATGCATAAGTCAGGCAGGGGGGGACTCGGCCTTTCAGATTGAGGGACATCTGACTAATCACTGCTCCACCCCGCTGCCAAAAAGTAACCCATGAAAAAACCAACTGCCAAATCCTGGGATTTTAAAGTCTAGTTCGTGCACTTCTCTATGCCTGACGACTGATTTAACACTTACGGAAGTGGTAAATAAAAAAAAAAAAAAAAAAAAAAAAAAAAAAGTCACGTTTCCCGAGCAGGTTGAGAAGGAACATTTGACTTCTCATGCTTTTTTTTTCTAACCCGAGTCAGAATCAGTCAATGAGCGAATTCAAAGCGCACTTGAAAGGAGGATTAACATCCGAACATGAGCCAAGATATCGTCAAGCAAATAAGCTACTTCTTGATTAGTGTGAGCCAAAAATGCCAAGCTGTCACCTTCCCGCCATGGATGTTGTCAGCTGTAATATGTGTGTGTAAACGTGGCATGTGTGGAACACCCCAGAGTGGGTCTAAATGTGGTTAAAATGGTGTAATTTGTTTTTCAAGCCAAATGTAATATTCCTCGCAGACAATGAGGCTGCTGTGGACTGTCACACAGCGTAAAGCCACACACGTGTCATAACTGTGACACACACACTCCTTTCAAGCAGATATACACACACACACATGCTCTCTCTCTCACACACACACACACATGCTTATCCACCACTATTTCCACAGACAGACACACAAACACACACAGGTCAAAATTACAGCAAACAGGTTGTCTGATTATGTTTCTGTTACACTAAACACAGCCTGGATTTTATACACTAGGCACATTACCACACACACACACACTTTTTTTTTTCTTTCCAGCATGGCTGTGTTTATTTGAGTCTGTGTCCTGATGGGAAATGTGACTGCTACACAAACAAACTGAACAGCCCAGAACAGACAACTCTGTCTGACTGTGTGTGTGTGTGTGTGTGCGTGTGTGTGTGTGTGAGTCTGTAGAGAGAGTGGGAGAGCAGTGTGGTGAATATCAGCACGTCTTCCCTTTTTCCGACACACACACAGACCGACACATGCACACACACACACAAGCTGCACCTCAGCAACTAGAAAGTCCATAAGGGCCTGTCTATAGGATGCTAATTGTCTTTAGCAGAGCATCCTCATCTTTATAACACTGTCTGCAGAAATTCCACCTTTCATACTGGTGCACTGATGTTTAATGGCTGCTGGAGCCAATAGTTAGCTGTTTGTAGCAGTCAGCAGTGCATAGCACAGCTCACTGGCTCATGAGTGGGTTACCTGCATTTTCAACTGAGCTAAAAGTTTAACATCAGCCTATACAGAGATCTTATAGACTCTTAATAATGACTAACTCTTATTGTGTATGAGACTCTGTGTGAAAAAGTCAATTTAATACCAACACATTGGCAAACATTTCTTAATGTTGATTATTTATCCCTGAGATATGTACCAACGTTTTACAGTGGAAAAATAAACCTGGCTCTCTGACACCTGTTTATTATTTCAGACATATTTATGCCATTTCTGCATATGGCATTTTTTGTTACTCATCATTTGGCTTATACGACAACAGAGACGTATCTGTGATAAAATCGGCTGAGGAGCGATGTCTGTAAGTCAGAACTTTATCAGGTGCTTTCTTCCCACCTGAACAACTTTTCCAGCCTTTGAAACACAGCTCTTTCTATTTTTATTTTTAGAGAACTCTTCAAGGGGTTTTACATCAAAAAGTAGCGGGAAAAAAACCCACAAGATTATTCATGAAAAGCAATTTGAAGCAGTTGGTTCTGTGAGTTTATAGTGGAAGTGCAAAGAGCCAGGGAATAGAAAGACAACACTGAGATCAGTTAAGGAACACAATTTATAAGTTAAATCACTTAAGTTTTTTTTCTTTTCCTTTCAAAAAAAAAAGCATTAAGCACACAAACACAGTGACACACACACACACACATGCACACTGATTTGAACATAAGCTCCATAATTTCCTGTAGCGGATATAAAGTGATGTTAAATTATCAGCACGGAAAATAAGTTCAATTCATGCTTTAATTTCCTTACAAAACGCACACACACAGACACACACTCACACACAATCAGCCACAAACAGAATGCAAATGCAGACACATAATGAAGTACACAAGCGGCGCACAGACACACAGATGCACATGTACACTGACACGAATGAATTTACGCAAGCAGAGAGGGAAGAAGGGAAATAGAACGAAAAGTAATGAGAGCTTTATGGAAATACAGCTGTGTGTGTACGTGCGTGTGTGTGTGTGTGTGTCTTTTAAACATAATTAGCTCCGTCGGGCAGAAATGTAAACGAGAGAAACTTTAATGAAACTCTTCTCTGATCTGCTGAAAGCACACATTCCCATTTATCTCTCTCAGTTCGTCTCTCTATTTTCTCTGTCTGTCTCTCGACTCGAATGGAATTGAATGTCACGCATGGGACTTTTAAAACCCCCGGAGGTTCACGTTTCAGTATTGCATTATGACCACATAAGATGAACACAATTATATTGTGTTTGTAAGGTCACGTCCACAATTTCTTCCTCTGCCTGCTCGCGTCCATTTATCTGCTCCTCTCTTCTGTCCTTGAGGTGGAATTCCCTTTGAAAACACAGTCTGGATTTTATTAGATGGTCCGCATTTCGGGTCGATTCGCATATGTTTGGGTATATTCGCATGTGTTCACATATGTTTGGCTCCGGAGTGGAGCTTTCTCGGCCCTACTTAACTCGAAAAACCACCATTACTCAAAGTCTGTCTCATTCCATTTATAAACTGAAACATCAACCGAGCTTTTACTTTAATTTCATCTCTAACCCTCAGACGCTTTCTATCCCTGCCTCATGCAGTCAGTCAAAACATCAGAAAATAAAATTTCAGACCGAGAAAACGTCTTCAATGTAATAAATCACTATGAAAACAAAGCCAATAGCGGAGCAATGTCTCAACACTGTGCAGCAATTATAGATCAGGCCTTTCAAAAGAAAATATTCTCTCCTCTCTACAAAGCAAAAAAATCCTCCCATACCAGAATACTAACAACTTCGACGTGTGTGTGTGTACAGTATGTGTGTATGTGCACGCCTGAAGGCTTGCGTGTGTGAGAGGTGTGTATCGATCCACGTGTATCAGGTGAGTTGTCCTTTGAGGAAAAGAAGGGAAATGAAAGAAAAAGAATGAAAAGAAAAGGAGAGGAGGGACAGATCGATGCAGGGGAGAAGAGAAAGAATAAGTGAGGTTGAGGGGAAACACACACACACACACAATGGAAACACATGCACACACGTGTTAAGATTAAAAAAAAAAAAAAACACGACTATTTGTTTCTGCCTTTGTGTGTTTTTTAATCCTTCGCTTCCTCCCTACCAACACCCCTCTGCATCCTTTCATCACTGCTCTTCTTCCATCCTCTCCTTCCTCTCTCTCTCTCTCTCTCTCTCTCTCACTTGCCATTTACAAAGAGTCAATTTGTATTTTGGGCGGATTCACCTTTTATAATTCAGACTCTGCCCTGTTGCGTCAAAGGCCGCATTTAAATTGAACTAAACGTCTGTGCCCTTAAGTGTCAATACATGTGTGCCTGTGTGTGTGTGCCTGTGTGTGTGTGTGTGCTTAGCTATTTCAGATGATCCTTTGCATTAGTGCCCCTCCCTTACCCTGCCCAGTGATGAGTCAACCCCAGCCTGTGTGGGTATGTGTGTGTGCATGTGCCTGTGTGTGTGTGTGCGTGTGTGTCAGACGTGTCAGTGCATGCGATGGAAACAGAATAAATGTTGTGTGGTGAGCGCAGGGAGGGGGAGAAAGATAGCAGCAAAGGCCATATCTTATGAAGCTATTAAAGTAATAACTCATGTTCAGTTTCTCCTCTAATAAATTGTTTAACTGTTTGTCTCTCCCCTCGCTCTCGTCTGTTTTCTTCTCCACACCTTCTTCGCTCATGATCTTTTCTTTCTCTCTCTTACTTTGCCTCAAGGCTCTGCTATATACGCTGATATACCAAGTCTTACATACAGTGGGAGTAAGTATAATTTGCCAAACATTGCTGACCTTCTGATTTGCCTCACAATGTGCAGCCACACCTTGTTTAAAATGACAGAACTTGATCATATTTTCAACTGTAGCTGAGATCCCAAAGTTTCCAAGCACGCCACCTTAAGTTGTGGGAAATGTGATTTTATTGAATGATTAAATCCGACTGACTAATTCCCCTCACAAAGCTTCAATGTAGGGTTTGGAATAAGCAGAGTGTATTAAAGGAATAATCCAACAGAAATATGTTCATTCACTGTCATGAGTTAGATGGATCATTCACGTCAATCTCATGTGAACTCATTGTTAACTTAGTTTAGCATTAAGACTGGACACAGTGCGACAGCAAACCTGGTTCTGTCCAAAAAAAATCAAAGATGTGGACCAATGCATCTGAAGCTCACCAGTCACATGGTTCAACTTGTCAGACTGTGATTCTAGAGAGTTTAATGTTTGTTACTATTTCTTCTATGAGGCAAAGAAAAGAGAAAAGTGCATCTTAAAGGGTTAACTTTTTTTTGCTATGTACTTTTATCTCTATCTGACTCTCCCTATCTTCCTCTCTTCATCTTCGTTTTTCTCCCTCTCTCTCACGCATGCACGCCCTCTCTCTCTCTTTCTGTGTCACTCTCTCCCGCTCTCTCACAGACACACACTGCCCCACCCACGATAATGAGTAAACCTCTTGCTGCCCCACCCTGCCCGGTCTGCCAAGTTACTGCCAACACCTCACACACACACACACACACATACAAACGTGCACACACACACACAAAAGACCAACCCACAACTTGTACAAAGAAGCCATACAGTTAACTCACACACTGACATGTGCATACACACACGACTCTCACACTAAGTAATACCTCTTATATAGGCCCATGTCAGTGCCCCTGAGACAGACACACACACACACACAGACACACACGCACACACACAGCTCAGTCTATTCTGATCTAATGTGATCATAGCCAATAAGCTCTGCGGCGCTGGAAAACCACAGGCTGCTCCTGCCAGTCCATGACATCACTGTGAAGTGCAAAGCATTGTGGGCCACAACACAGGATGAGGGAGCTGACTGACAGGTGGTAACCGAGGCAACCGTCAGTTTGCCTCCCCCGCTGCCGTAGCAACAGGCAAGTTTCTCAGTGTTCAGAGTTAAAATTGAATTTAGAAAAAAAGAAAAAAGAAAAAGAAAAAAAAGATGAACGCAACTTATGGGAAGGGAAATTATGTCATGGAAACACACGCACACATAATCACACACACACAGAGAAGAAAAGCTCACAGAGATATGAACGCACGTAAGCACTCGTACACACGCTTTCCGCAAATGCCAATCTGCATAAGTGCTGCAAATGTGGAGGAAGAATTACGGATTTCATTTGTAGCTGCTCTCTGCATGAGGTCTGATCCTCACATGTGATTCAAAGGAAAGGAAGATGAAGGCGTATTAACAGAAGCACTTTGACGACTAATGCTCTCAGCAGGTAGGATCTGCTTATCGAGAGCGAGCTACAAAAGTCTTCATTCAGAGAGTCGGAGCTACGAGCTAAAAAGATCAGTGAGGAGAAGAAGAGAGACGAGGCAAAATGAGAGAAGGAGGTGAAACAGAGGGATATAAAGAGAAGGAGGAGGCCACATGCTCCGCCTTACCCGTAGAAGGGACTGGGACTCCTCTTTGGCGGCTCCTCCTTTCGTCTCCTGTCCTCCTCCGCCTCCACTCCCTCCTCCTCCACCACCTCCTCCTCCTCCTGTGTACTGCTGAGGGGGCATCTGGATCTGTTTCTCCCCTCCGCCTCCACCTGCGGCGACTCCTCCTGGCCTCCCTCCTCCGTACAGCTTGGTATCTCCCAAAAACGACTTGGTGTCTCCCAGGTAAACCATGCTCGGTGAAGCCACGCCCCTTTTCTGTTGCGAGGCCTCGTGGTTGGCTGAAACAAACGACAGTGAGAGGGGGGAGGAGAAAAGAGAAGGGCTCCCACCTCCTGTTCCTCTTTCTACTCCTCTTTCGGGTCCCATTCGCTCCTTGGGCACCCAGAGTAAACCGTGGGCCTGCTCGCTTCCTCTTTCCCCCAGTCCTCTCGTCTCCCCGAGAACCCAGCCTTTCTCCCGCTCTCTTTCTTTCTCCTCACCTCCCTCACTTTTGACCACGCCCCCCGCCTCTTCTCTGCCTCCCTCTGCTAGCCGTCCCTCAGGTGGCGCGAGGGAGTAGAGGAGGCGAAGATCCCCCTTGCTTTCTTCTTTAATAGCCAAGGTGGAGGGAGCTGAGCAGCCATTGGCCGAGAGCGTTAAAGAAGGCGTCAACGAGGTCGCCAGTGAGGTGGGTAAGGAGGTCGTCGTCAGCGAGCTTAACGAGGGAGAGGATTCGTGACAGTGGGCAGAGTTAAAATGGTCGAGGAGGGCCGACGAATCAGGGGCCGTGAAGTCACAGCGTCGACAACGGCAACATGCGTGGACACGCCTGCAGAGAGAAGAAGCAGAAAGCGAATTATCCACCAATAAAAAAAACCTACATTGCAATTACTAAACTGTACTAAATATAATAAATACAAAGGAAATGACTTTCATTGTGCATCAGGGAAGGTAAGATCAATCACAGAGTAATAATGTTTAACATCTACAACCTCGATTCCAAAAAAGTTGAGACAACGTGTAAAACAAAAATAATAACAGATGCAATCATTTGCAAACAAACTGTTTTTACCGCCAACTGTTTTGAAATGTATTTCTAGGCCCATGTATTAATCTCCTTCATATAATCATGTGTTTGACAAAGTGTTGAACCTCTCTCCATCCTTGCTTGTGAACGACTGAGTCTTTCCAGGATGAACCTTTCATACCCAATCATGATACTATCACCTGTTACCAATTAACCTGTTTACCTGTGGAATGATCCAAACAGGTGTTTTTGGACACAACTTTCACAGTCTATTGTTGCTCCTGTCCCGACTTGTTTGAAACTTGTTGCTGCCGTCAAATTCAGAATCCGATATTTACAACAATCAATGAAGTTGATGATGTCAAACAATAAATATATTGTGTTTGTGCTGTTTTCAATTGAGTAAATGTCAAAAAGGACGAACAAGTGATCTCATTGTGTTTTATCTATGTATTACACAGCATCCCATCTCTTTTGGAATTGAAGTTGTCCAAAAAAGTGCATTCTTTACATCACTGTCGCAGCCCAACACGACCACTTTAAAAATATATTTTGTCAGAAAAGGGTCTCTTCGGTCAGAACACACTAACGAGACTGAACATCAGAATTAAGATTAAGTGCCTGGCTTTGCTTTCAAGAGTCAATTCATCTTGATTTCCTCTGATTTAAAAACTCTAAAGCATTCATTTCTAATAGCTTTTAAAGGGCTGTATATGACATGAACTTAAAAAAATAAAGTCCATTGATCAGACGTTGAAGAAAAAGCCACACCCCAAATCGACTGAACGTCAAGTGCATTTGTCCCTGCCTATTTCCTCCGACCACTCAGGTAGAGTTTCAACCAGCACCACGGCCAAAAAGTGAGTCAGTGTTCCACTAAATCACGACGAATTAGGACAAAACTGTGAGGAATCTAAATGAATGTGAATGACAAGAAATGAATCAGCCATCGACAAACCACCTTCATTTCCTGTTGGCAAGACCCCGAATGACCGGCAATATATACGATACACAACATTGAGGTTTTTCCTGGCTCGGGAAACGGCGTCGGAGCTTCTTGTGCGGGCCAACGAGCAAAATCAATCGAGCATCTTTACCAAGAACTTGGACTTCTGTTTGCGGTGGGTCTTGGTGGCCCCGCGATGGGCAGCTGCTTTTTATTTAAGCATATAGGAAAAATACTGAATGAATGTGAATATGTGACTCTGAATCTTCTTGAAAACAAATAACAGGAGAACAACTTAAGCTTATCCTCATTTAAAAAGGTGTTGTGCGCATGTTAGTTAGCTGATAACGACTTTGCTCTAAAGAAAAAAAGTCAGGTGTTCGACTTTGACTCAAAACAGGATGAACATTATTTTTCTACTTGTTTCACTCCCATCTCAACCTCAAGCAGCAATTTGCTCCTGCTTTGTAAGTCCTCATTACTGCCGCGCTTCGATGACAGTGTTTCATAACAGTGGAATATGAACATGCAAAACATGTCATTGAAAACGTCTAAGAACGATCAAATTGTCATGTTTCCGTTCGAGCGTCCCTCCTGCCTGGGGATCCTGCTCGGGAACCTGCCACGACAAGTTGCCGTGTTGGAAAATAATCAACAAAACTTTCATGCAAAACAATTAACAGCAAGTAGAAGGAGCAAATATTAAGGATGCATTCAGTTAATTATATGTCATACATGTTTTTTGTATGATTGACAGGGTGTGAAATGGTTATGACATGTAGCAATAAATCAGATATGATACATTTAAAAATAAATGCAGTGCAAGTTTGTCTCTTCTCGCTCGTCCTCAATTGTTCTCTATCTCTCCTCCTCTGTATATCTATATCTCTTTTGTTCATCAATTGCATGTTGGGTAACGGCAGATTCAGTTTGGGGCTTTGAAACAGAATCACGAGCCGATCACAACAATCCACGCGTTTGTAGAAATCTGCAAAAATGTGTGTGTGTGAGTAAAGTACACCTTGTACCTTGTGAACTTAAACGTCTCCAGATGCTGAACAAAGACACAGTGGCCTCTCTGTTTGTCATCACCGTACACACCACACACGCATGGACTGCTTTCATTTGAACACATTTACTCACTCTCTCTCACTCACACACAGGCCCTGTTTACACCTGGTATTAACGTGTGTCTTGGGTGATCCGATCACAAGCGGACAACTTCAAGTACGTCACATTCAAATGCATCTTCACATGCGTCTCGAGTGACACTTGTGGTCGGATTTCGCCTCCCTGCTCTAAATGCAAATAAACATGTGTGTTGTTGAGACAAACAGATTGGAAACAACTCACATTTGCCAAATTTACAGAAAGGCACAAATAATTATGAATTTGTCACAGACGGCGGTTCAGGAAGTTTAGAAAGTAACTCACAAAGTTGCACATCTTTAAATGAGTCTGGACTTTCTCCACAGGCGACAAAGATGTTGCCTATGTTAGTCACTTTTTTACTTTAGACAGAGCAGCCGACAGACGCTGCGACAAACTCATTTTTTTTTTTTTTTTTTTTTTTTTACGAGGAAAGAAACAACGTAACAACTTGCATTTAATGCCGAATTTACAAGAAGGCATGAATGATTAAGAATTTGCTGTCGCCGTTTCGCAAAGTTTATTAACTTTCTTCTCACTCAACAACTCTCAAAACTGCAATTTTTTTTCAGTGAGTCTGGAGATACTGTGAGTGCTAGTTCAATGGTGAAATCAGTTAAAACAGACTGTGTGTGCTCACAAACATCTGCTGCTTATCTTGGCAGGCAATAGAGCCCAAACACGTAATTTGCATTACAGTCAAGCAAATGGAAATCAGACGGCGTGTTTCGTGTGTCCGTTCTGCCTGTTGTTGTGGCTTCTTCTCCTTCTTCTTCTTCAGTGTTAAAAGTATGTGGCTATATGCAACCTAGACCACCTCTAAATGTGGTCTGAGTGATCAGATCTCAGTGTGTCCTTAATGCATCTTGCCAGGTATAAACAGATCCATACACACACATTTCATGATCTGTGAAGTTTCTATTATTCATTCAAAACATAATCTAATCTACCTTCACTCTGAATGCTGTCAAGACTTTTCTTATGGAAAATAAGAAAGAGGACAATACATTTAGTATTAAAGCAATCTGAATGTGTGGGTTTTATGAGCTGACCTTAAATGTCTTAGTCAGGTTACTTTTTTTCCACCAAGTAATATAATTTTTTTTGAGAATAATAACTTGGCATCACAAAAGTATGAGGAATTCATTTGAATGAGAGAAAGTAAACTAATCAAATTGAGAAGAATGCTCCAAGAAATGTCTGTTACATCCTTGACATAAGAAGAACAGTGCAAGGCAAAAAGTCCCCACGGACGTCTTTCACAGCAACATGTGAAGTCAAGAATTTGTAAAGCCTAATGCCTGTTAGTGATACAAAATTCTCCCCAAAGGTCTCTTGTTGCAGCACTGGACTGTGGAGTCTACAGAAGCAACACATTTAACTTGCTAATATAGCCCACTGCAGCTTCACATTTGGTTTGTTTCCCCCGTGTGGATGAGAGACTTTTAATCTGCGACTGGTCCCATGAAAGCCAATTTAAATGCGTTTTATATGTGAGCAAAGAGCCTGCACATCCCACACATTAGTGCCGGCTTATGTGCACCTCTAAGAAGTCTGCGTTTATGGTCTGGACCCCAACCCCAACACAACACACACCTGCATGTAACAAGTCATACTCAGCAATTGTTAATAATTAGAGTCAGAACTGGTGACAAACTTGAAGTTGAAACTGGGTTTGAAAGATTTCCTTCAAAGTCAAAAGGAGACTTATTGCTGCCACCTTGAAGTCTGTGCTGATGTTCGACACTACATTCATGCATCAAGATAAGACAAGCTATTCCTTTATTAGTCCCATAATGATGGAATTCCCAAAACATGCTGGACACCAGGAAACACTGAGATTTATTCAGAATTTGAAAGCCCTTAATCACCATTGCTCTTTGCATGCTCGGGTTGAATGGTCCACACATAGGATTAACCATTGCCATATTGTTATTTATGGGGATATTCTTGGTTTGCTTCCATCTTATCTACAGACATGCACCCGTCAAAAAACTGTCCTTGCTTTTCCTCTCTCTCAACTGTCCCCAAAGTCTGTACTAAACTGGGAAAAGGTGTTTGAGTCTGAGGCTCCCTCTGCCTGAAATCAGCTGAACGTTATCTGACTCTTCAGCAGCTGGACATATCAAGGTGATTCTGAATGAACCTGGAAGGATCAGATGTTTTGATTAACAATGAATGCTGTTCGACATGTCATGATTCTGTCACTTGTTTTCATTTTAAATTGTTACATGTCTGTTTTATGTCTAGACTGCGTCACTGTGCTGCTGCCTGTCTCGTCCAAGAAACTCTTGAAAAACAGGCTTCCCTAATGATTAAACGCAGGTTACATTGACGTTCTGTTTGCAGGTTAAGACATTTTGCATCGAGCTTTAATATAAGTATCCAAAGAATGCTGGCATTGCAATAACATAATGGACACTCTCAGCTTTCACAACAAAGACTTATGTCGGTAAAGCTGTTGTTGGTGTGTGTCTGCGCCTCGCAAATGTCAGCCCCTCGCCAAAAGTGTTTAGGTGTAAAAGTTATGAGGGACTTTGATTAGTTTGTTTCAGGAGACCACGGCCCCTTTTGTTCTCAGCACCCTGTAATTAAATCCTGAATTTTGTTTTCGAAAACTTGGCCTTGGAATCCTTTTAGGTTTGGTTGATTTTTTTTTTAGTGGCGGTGTGAAACTTTCTGGCTTTATTTCAGTTTTATTTGATTTGAGCTCCGAGATTCAGAGCTTAGATTTTGTTAAGGACGTGAGTGGACTGTTAAATCCCCTCTGCACTCTCTCTCTCTCTCTCTTTGTCACTCACTCTCCCCACTCTCCTCTCTTGCCTTTCTCTCAGTTTCTCTCTGTTGCTTTGTCCTTCATTCTCCCTTCTTTTAACTTTTCTTTCCTTTCTCCATCCCTTCTTCTGTCCTCTCTCTCTCTCTCTCTCTCTCTCTCTCTGAAATGAATCAAACTTTTTAATCTTTCATTGATTCGTGGCAGAAATCTTGCTTCGATGGCTCCGGCAAACTGTAATTTTATGCGCATATGTGCGAGAAAACAAGAAAAAGTAACTGGTGTGTGTGAGCTTGTTTGTGAGCGTCTTTCAAAAAAGCGATCAGATCAGCGCTCTAGATCAATACCCGAATAGCCAAAATAGATTTCACACAACATCTTCAGTTCTCTGTATCTCTCTCTCAGTTTCGGTCTTCAGCCACAACTTTCCCACACCACCCCTCTCTCTCTCCTTCCCACCCTAACTTACTCCGGCTTTCTCTGTCATTTGCTGGCACTGAAAATCCCAGTGAGCATGAGTGTGTTTGTGAGTGTGTGTGTGTGAGTGTGTGTGTGTGTGTGTAGACAACCAATTGGCTGTGGACTCTATTCTGACCCATTAAAGCCTTTTGATTTCTGTTAAACCGAAGCTTATGTCTTATTTAGCAGGTAAACACACACTTTACATACTGTCCACAGACATTTGCATGTGGAAGTTAAAAAACAAACATGCTGCTGTGAAGACTACAAAGTTTAAAAAATCTGTACTTGACACCAACTCTGCGAGTCTTTGGTTCTGTATTGACAGGCTGATCCTCTTTGGAGAAAGACGGACGGTCAGTAAAAATACGTGTAGTAGTAGTCCACATGTTTTACACATCAAAGTCTGTTTACAGGTCTTGGAGAGTGCTGCTGCATATATGGAATAAAGGAGGGAGAGAGGGAGCTGCTCAATATCAAACTGCTGCGCTGCTTTGGAAAAACTGAAAGCTGCATATTGGAAATTTTAAAAAATGAGGGTTTGTGGAGGAAGAGTTGAGCTCGCCAGACCTCTGCAGCCCACTCCTCATCTGTACCTCACTTGAATCTCCCACTGACAAATGTTGCATTGTGGGGAATGCAGGCACCCAGTTTGACAAGGAAGAAGATTGATTTGAATAAAAAAGGTGATGTATTTCAGTCTTTTTCATTTTTTATTGTAAACTGATGGAGCACAATTTTACAGGCCTTGTACAAGACAGGACATGACTTCACAGGACAGCGTGACAGAAAGGCCACTTGTTTAAATCCTTTCTAAAGGTTGTCAGCAAAACCAGATTCTCACAGTTTCATGTCTCAGAGTTGATGCCAAGATTAGATTAAGTCCCTGATAACCCAGCAGGTCAGGGAACCCGGTGCTGAGCTTATAGTGCGAGAGGAATTGAAAAGACACACTTTCATCACTTTCAAACTGCCAGTTCCAGAGACTGAAAAACAGCAAACAGAAAGTGGGCTGATATGAATCTGGACATACAGTGAGTAGATATCAATGAAGCTCATCACACAGATGGGATTACGGCACAACTTTACCAAGTGCCAAGATGCAAGTGTCCAGAAACACTATCAAGAACAACCATATTTTGAGATCAACCTGTTTCTGAAAGTTCATAAATGCGACATGAACAAGAATGAAATCTGTGAATATCAGTGAGGTATGAATGGTGTGTCTTAAGTACATGATTTTTTTAAAAAATAGGATGTTTCTGAAAATGAGTGTGCTCAACATTTCCTGCGTAATTGGGAGGAAAGAAGAGAATTTAAGTGGCTTGAATCGCAGCATGAGCAATAATTCATCTATCATCTTCCCAATGTGAGAGTGGAAATTTTTTTGAATGCTCACCATCATCAAGTTACTGGAACATTTAGTCATAGACTGTAACTGGAATAATAATGACTCTTTGGATGAAACTCAACTTTTTTTAAAACTAAAAGGTAGACTTAGAGTCAACAAAGATATAATATCTAATAATGATGATTGCTAGTATTTATTCAACATTATCTAATCTCTTACCTGTAGTGTCTAAAAATCTCTTCTTCCACTTCCGTGATGAAGTGACACTTGGTACAAGAGTACTCCCTCTCTCCTCCTCCTCCAGCTCTTCCCCCTTCCTTGTCTCCTCCAACCTCATCCTCAGCTTTAACATGTGGCGGTGCCCCCTTTAGGTTAATCAGGGCGTGGCAGCTTTCGTAGTGTTTGAGCAACACGTCGATGTCGGTGGTGGCGAACGCGCACTGGTCGCACAAGTGGGTGACGCCTGGGAGCAGAAAACCACCAATCAAAATCCTTGTTTCAAACTTACTGGCGTGCAATATAGTTGAGAAAAGTCTTTGAATACCTTGTGTGACGACGGGATGGGCAGGGTTAGACGGGTGAAAAGTCACACCGGGGTCACCTCTCGGATTAGGAGGGGTCATGCTGGGTGAGGTGGCGGTCGCCGGTTTGGATCCAACCGCGTCCTGCTGTTTGGTGGACTGAGGAAACTTGGAACAGCATTTGGGGCAGGTGGGCTTCCGACAGGCAAAGGGGTGAGACACCTGTGGAGAAAAATTCAGACAGAGTTTGGTGAAGAGCAGAGCGGATGTTTGCACGCCTCGGTTATCGCTGACAAAAACTGTGCACACAGGGTGAATTCAGACTTTTGCTGCTTCTCTCGCTTTGGTGCTGTGGTGTAATTGGTGTTTGTCTATGCAGGTGATATTCAGGGGGTACCAGCACAAATGTGCATCATTAACTGAATGAGGCCACCCCCAATTTTGGCTGTTAACCACCCTTTTTTTTTTACACTTTAAACAGCTGCAACGGCACCGTTTGGCAGCTGGCACAAAGGAGGGTGGGGAGCGTGCGTGGGTGGATTTGGGGAATTTTAACGGGGCTGGAAATTGGAACAATTAGCTTTATGCTTGTTCATATATTGCATTTTATTTTCTCGTGCTTACAAAACAGCTCGTTTCTTTTCTTCTAATTAGCAAGCGAACACCAAATAAATATTCCAATATTCGACTAATCTCACCTCCCCCAGGTGTTTCTGCGGCTGACAGAGCCCCTGCGGACAGTACATGCAGTGCTGGATGCAGCAGCGGTGGATGGAGTGGTTGTGCTGGTAGTGCAGCAGTAACGGCGCCACCACGATCACGTCTGCGCTGTGGGCCATTGAGTACCGGAAATCACACAACTGGCAGTTATAACTGGTCACGACTGCTTCTGGATCGCTGCTGTTTGGGTCTCCTGGAGGGGGGAGAAAAGAAAGATCTGCTAAATGAAACAGGTTTGGTGGTGGAGTCAAGTCAAAACAAGTCAAGGTCAAGGGTCAAGTAGCATCACTAGAAACAAAAAAAAAAAAGGCAATGTTGCAGTATTAGTGAGAGATGATCTGAGGCTTGGAGTTTCTTGGAGGAAAGTCGAGCAGCATCGTAGCATTAGAAGAAGTGAAAATCATTACGCTATTTAATTTTGTTCCACACATCATTAATCATGTGCCCCATTTAAGTAACTACCTCCTCCTGAAAAACACCCAAAGTAATCCACCACATTTCACCATCATCTCATTTCATTACCTTGGCTGGTGCTGGACGGGTTGGATGACAGATCTTTGCGGCTTTTGGGTGCCATGTGGTCTCCTTCTCTTCTCCCTCCTCTCTCCCTCTCTCTGTCCATCACCCCAGGATTAGAGTTGTTGGGGCTCATCGTACCTCCCGTGCTCATTCGGTGTCTTTGTTCATAGTGCTCTAAAAGCTTCGCCGAACCTCCCGACCACTCGCAACTCCAGCTACAGAATTTACACCAATAATACGCCTGCACGCCTCCTCGACCCGCCTCCCCCGTCCAGCTCGACGTCTCTGAACACGCCCTGACCGGGATGGAGTACCCGACCAGGGAGTCGTCTTCGGCTCTCACCGCCACTCGCTCCGCCCCGTCTATGATTTGACTCCTCTCCTTCGTCTGGTTGTCGTGCGTTGCCAGGTTGTTGGTGGCCAGCAGGGGCGTGGTGGGCGGAGTTTTGACTTTATTTGGATGCGAGGACAGGAAGTGTTGTTCAAGTTCTAAGGAATTACTGCCCATGTAGGTGAAGTTGCAGAATTTGCAGCGAAAGTACTTAGTATTCCCCTGACAGTCAGAGGTCTTGCGGCCGATCCCAATTAGAGTGCCACCCAGAGTCACCTGTCGACAGGCAGAAGAGACAGGGAAAAAAAACACATTAGACCAAGGTTAAAAATACATTTCTATATATATCATCCAGTCATATATCTTTACTTAGTGCTACCAAAAGGTAAAGTAAATGTTTGCAAAGCTCTGATGCAAACAAATGCGTCAACCTTTCATCTCACAAAGCAAAGAGCAATGTTGAAAACATTCAGGGAGCAGGCAACTTATTTTTAGCTGCTCCTTCATTGGTTTAAACGTCACAGGTGACAGATGACATCAGCTGTAGTTAATTAATGCACTACAGTTAAAATTAAACTTTTGGCTGTTGTCTGGTTATCATGTCTGGAGTCTACTCGGCCAAAGATCAATTGTGAAGCCAGAGAAACGTGACTCTGCACCATCGCCTGATTGCAGGTGGATTTTGTGGTTTTTGTAGTTCAGCAAGAGATAAAAACCATATTTAGAAGGAGAATTTAGTTCAACTTTAATGCTCATCATATCAATTGCTGAGAAAGAGAGTAAAAGTAAAATAGAAACAAAAGAAAATAATAAAATTAATGAGAAGAAGCAGAAGATATATATGAGTACTACTACTGTTCGGATATATTTACTCAACATTTCATATCTAACGGTGTCCATCTCATTTTTGGATTGTAGCTTCAGGTTGTGAATATTAATTAGTGTCATTAATTATTGCATATAAACTGGAGTGTTTCTGTCAACTCAGTCAACAAAAGCTGATGATAAATCTTTGGGTTTTAGTCATGTAAAACTTCACCCATCACTATCCTCAAAAAATGGAAGCTAAAATGAATGAGACTAGATAAAACATTGGAAAAGAAAAAATTCTACTGAATGCAAATCCAGTAATTTCTACTACTAAAAGATGGACACTATTCATAGCTATCTGACATTTGCTTGGATCATAACTATACAATTCTGTGACGTACATATTTGGGTGTGAACCTTGTCATCGAAGTTAAAAATACATTCATCATAGTCATGTTTAATTCCCATGATGCAGCAGATATTTGACTTCACACGAACTTACAAATACAGAACTGTTCTGCTGCAAATATGGAAAATTACGCCTCATGCGCTCTGAGAAACGAAGCTCACAACAAACCATCATTTTCCCTATGTAACTGTAGACAATTAAAAAGGCTGCTGAAACTCTAACTAACTGACCAATAACATATCCATCAGGCTCCGCTGTAGCATCCAGTGCACGAGGCCAAGACTTTGCATTAGCGAGCGAGCAACCTGACACTCGTCTGGTTTTTATTAGCTCTGCCCCTCGACTGTAGGTGATTACAGCGGGCTGCTGGATGTATTGGCGAGCTGGCAACCAGGCAAGTCTTCCAGCGACATTAGACTTACTACTGTACAATATGGATTTGTCTCTTTACGGATCTGTGGTTTGATGCCGACCGTTGGCAGTCTCGTAATGGAGGTTTGGCAAGAGCGAAGTGCATTTGGTAAGCTGCAATTTAAGCGAGCAAAGGTGTATGGTTTCAGACTTTTTTTTTCACATAGCACTTAACTTGATTTTTACAGCGCAAATGTTGACGAGCATGAAGTTTGATTTCAGCCGTAATTGTTGCATTAGTCATATTTTCGACTCCAAAACATGGATGTCTCCTCACAATAACATCATTCATGTCATCCAAAAGTGATTATGGAAGAAAAACTGTGCAACTTGCTTTGTTCAATTTTTTTTCATTTTACAATTAAAACTTGGCTCATTAAACCTCCCACTGTCTCTTTTACTAGAGCTGACAATGAAGAGGAATTCATATTCATTAACAGCTATTGCCTGAGGACAGAAATTTAAAAATGACAGAAAAAAAGAGGCAAAGAGTGAGATAGTAAGACGAAACATTCATACGTGCTACGAAATGAGCGAGAGAAGTAATTTAAAATGTGAGATGGTACATTTCAGCCTCATTGAAGAGAATAAATCTCGAAGGCTAAATGAGATCTATTACTGTTCGTGATCTCACAGCAGCAATCATCCAATCATCGGCGATCCACATTCCCTGGCCAGGCAATTAGAGAAGAGCCAAACATCAGGTCAACTCAGAGCAGCAGGACGGACAGAGAGACGCAGAGGGGAACAGGAGACGGAGAGAGGACGAGTGGGACGAGATGAAGGGAGCGTTTGTGAGTCGAGGAACAAAGGGGAAGAAAGAGCGAAAAGAAAAAAAGGAAGAGGTGAAGGTGGAGGAGAGACAAAGACGTGATGAGAGACACAACTGGAGAAGAGAGAGAGAGAGAGAAAGAAAGTTATATGTGTCTGACAGCTGTTTCATTACAGCCGATTATAACTACTGCTTTCAAAGCCTCCCTTCTCTCTCTGTCTGTCTCTTCCACTCCCTTCTCCTCTTTCCTCCTCCATCCCTCTCTCTCTCTCTTTCCTTCGTTCCCCCATCCCTCTCCTCCCCGAGTCCGTTTTTTTCCCCCTGCAATCTCATTGGTCGACGGCACATCTCGTCTTAGCAAATGACAACATGGAATTTTCCAAATGTGGGCGGGAGAGAGAGAAAGCGAGCGAGGGATGGAGAGAATAGAGACCCCTTTCATTCGAGGTTTTCTTTTTTTTTTTCTATATACTTTCACTTTTTCTTCATAATGACGACTTAAGCCCACTGGATTTTCTATTTCTGACTGTGTGTGCGTATGTGTGTGTGTGTGCTTGACTACTGTGTGTACGTGTGTTTCTGTGTCCATTACGTGACTTACAGCCATTACAGACTCCTGCTTAAGATGAAATGAAACTCCTTGACTATACCTTACACACACACACACACGCATGCATGCAGGCACGCACACACACACACAGGTTTATTAGATCATCTTGTTTAAAGCTTTCAGACAAAACCCCACTGTTCATGCACAAAGTCCTAATCCTTGACCCAATTGTTCCCAAAACTGGAGTCCAAATGCTGACAAAGACAATTAAGCAAATTGCAATTTATGCAGGGTTTTTTTGTTGTTATAATCATACTTTGTGTATGAGATTATGAAAACCATTTTAAGAGAACCAAGAACTGTAGGTAAGGTATGATAAGACATGTGAATTAAAACTACTCCTAGACTCCAATCGCAACCTTGAAATTAACGTTCACACGTCCTCAGTATTTACGACCTATTTGCATTTTAGCGGTTGAAAAATGTGACTCCTAAGGAATGTGACAGCCTCTCGAATTACTGAAAAAAAAACATGAATTAATATGGAATAAACAGCCTGATAATTAGGCTGCTCAGACTTGGACTGAACACATTGAAATAAAACTTGAAATATCAACTCTGTACGCCTTCATTAAAATTGACGAGGTCAGAATTTCCGATTAATTTTCCTGCTATCATGAGAGCAACTCAATGGCATTTCAACGTCTTCTCCTGAATTTGTCACTAATGACCATCTAATTTACAAACGGTGACCCTGTTTGCCCGACACTTCAAGATCTCACAAAATCAAAAATGCCTGGATGTTAAATGCTGATTTTCAACCATATATGCCAATATACGTTTATGTATGTGTTTAAAAAAAGACATACCCTTCTGGATGTAAACTAGTCTTTTAAAAGGAGCTTAGGACGATCTACGTAAGCTTCTGAAAAACACATATGCATGCTGAAAAAAATCCAGTTTAACAGCAGATATGGCTGACAAGTAAATACTTGTCTGATGGCTTAATGTCACAATAACAGCAACAGCAAACTATGTTAAGCAGACACTTAGAGCTTTTCATTCTCCAGCTGTTGATTTCCCTGATTATTACTGATTTAAAGAGCAATAATCAGTGAAATAAAACTAAATCACTCAAGACATTTTTCATCCTCAAATTGATTGGCTGATCTGTTCGTGTCCAGGTGCAAATTACGTGGGTTTTTGACGTGCTCTGATGCTGTGTAATTATGAGGTGAAATTCAATCCTCTTTAAGTGCATTTTTCTCAAAGAAGGAATTATGAATTGCACCTGAAAGTTTGCAGCATTCCTGCCTTGATCCTGCAATTTCCCGGCAAAGCAGCTCCCGGCAGACACTAGGCCTTTTTAAAATGTTTACAAATCGAGCGCTGAATGGGGGGATTAGTGCAGGATATACATTTAACAGCCATAATTTAAAACACAATGACTATGATGCACGCAGAGCCAAGTGTATGCATATGCGTGTAATGCACGACTGAATACCTGTATCTGTGCGTGCGTGTGCCTGAGCACGCACACACACATATACGTGAGGCCTGCCTGCCAGGTGCCTTCTGCGTCTCCCTCTCTGTGTCTTTCCATCTGTCAGTCTATAAAGTTTTATAACTTTCAACACAATGCCTCACTGTCCAAATCACACAAACCGTCTGTCACGAAATCAGTTGCAGATTGTTCGACTCAATAAATTAGTCAGCTCAGTTATGGGAGTTAGATTTATGAGTAATGAGCTTATATTGAATTCTTAACTGAATCAGTGTGTCGTCTGTTCTGGATCAAAGTTTCTACCTGATGCTGAAAACATTTCTGATGCACTTTGTCAGATTGCTTCATATTGTATAATTATTTAAAAATACAAGTTAGTACAAAGTAATATGCACTTACTCATAAAAGGTTGGTCCCATTACTTCTATTCAATTACTAAATATAATGAAGATGATTGCAAATGTTCAATAAATATAAAGTATTGTCTTCTTCACATTTTCAGAATTTTCACAGAAGTACATTTTTGTCTCTAATGTCATATGTGAAACATTTTTACATTTTAATGCTCCAGCAAAAAGTACAACTGGTTTAAAAATTTATGACCTCTTAAAAGTTCCAGAAAAAAAATAACTGGACAAAGAAAAGTACAGTGGAAGTACTCGAAAAGCAGACCGCTGATTTACAACATTGGTCCAGTCAACATGTGTTTGTTATATCTTATAAAGGCTTCAGGTTTGGGAGGTGCTGCAAGATTTTGGGTTTATATTAGTTCAAAAACGGGCACAGAGGCTGTTTGCAGCTACTGTAAGCTTGATGCTGACGGGACGAGATCGACCAAAATCTGACAGTGTGGTCGCGATACAGAACCAATCAGGGAACAGCAACCGCCACAAGAAGAAGACTTGAAGTTATGTTGAGCCCTTTTTCAAGAGCAATGATAAAAAGTATTGTCTCTCATAACGCAGGTTTGTTATTAGACTGAGGCGGTAACAGCAGGATGCTTGAAATCAAAGCTCTGCCGAAGTCTCTGTTTGGCCTTTTAAACGTCTTACCTTCCTCGCAGTGAACTCATGCTGTCACACCACACTGTGCAGCTTTTGTTTATTCATTCATTATTTATGCTCCTATGTGTTTTTGTGAGTGTTTATTTTCTCCTGACATGGTCTTTTTCTTCTTCCTACACAGGTCTATTTCTTTTAAAAGCACAGATATTTTTAGAGTAGGTGTGAGCGATGCAATGATAATTTATGGGAGTAAAAGGAAAAAAAAAGTTTGGCATCATCACGTATGTTGAATCTATATCCAGACTTTACCTGTACGTCATATGTGCCGTTCATCATTACTGTCCTATGCTGTTGATTGTGTACATCTGGTCTGGTCTTCCCCAACTCTTTGGCTTGGTTCCTCTGGGCCTGTCCCGCCTGTATATCTGGGAGCAGAAATACAAGGAGGGGTCAGACTCGTACAAGCAGATAAACAAACAGGGGGTCAGGCTGCCAGAGGCACAAACATCCAGGAACATGTCTGACTTCTGGGAAGGAGGAAAAGTTTTGGATCAACAACCAACAAGTTGTTGTCGCAAGAAACTGCTGCTGAAAAACAAACTTCACAATAATGATACCTTACAAAATCAAAAATGTGCCTTCACACTGTAATGAAACAGGGCTTCATAAAACAATCCAAGTTTGTATGCTTGTGTATTTTAGGCTTGTTATGACAGGCACGGCTTTTCCTCGAATTTCGTAACGTACTTACTCATAATGCAGAAGGGGTTTAACTACTCGCTGAGTGTGTACAGTATGTTAATACATAATGAGGTGATAATAGGTCTCTTATGGTTCAGATTACAGTTTCTAACCCTTGCAACATGTCAAGAGTGTCGTCCAAGGTCTGATCAGCGATGCTTAGGTCAGGAGCTTGTGCACAGTTGTCATAAGCAGTTTCTAAGTTTTGCTCCTGTTACATTTTCAGCGTGGGCTCATTTTTCACTGAATCCTGCACCTCAATGGAAAAAGACCATTTACTCATCTATAATGGCAAAAATCATTTAAGAAGATACAGTGAAAATTTTATTTCTTTGATGACTTATTTTGCAGAAATTGACAAATCTATCTACTTGTATCTTTTCCAACATTTCAAGTGCCCAAGTTACCAATATGGACTCAACATGCTATACATACATTTAACACCTCTACAGACAAACATGACTCTTGATCATGTGACAAGTCATTCATAGCTTCCCAGTTGTACTAAGGAATGTAGGATTTAATGTTTAATGGCAGGATCTGTTTATTTTTTGAGGCAAAATTTTTAAATATGACACGCGGAATAAAGTGATTTTGATGAAATATCGTCAACATATTTTAAACTTATATTTGATTATTTTTCCTGATGGAGGTCTTTGTCTCACATGCTTCCTTCACAGACAATCAGAAATGTGAAAATCGGATGACAATTTCGATGTCTACACTTTCTGTGTCGGTGTTTCTGAAGGGTCGAGCAGAGAGCTGCAGTTACCTAGAGGTGTGTGTTGGGGAGCCATGTTGTGGAGGGCCAGGATGTGTGTGTCGAGGGCAGCGTCCTGCCGCGTGCGGTTGTGCAGGCCCAGGTGATACTTCCTGAAGTGCTTCACCAGGTCGGCGGGGTCGTTGCCATAGTAGCCGTAACCACACACGTTGCACTTGAAGTCCTGGAGTTTGGGAGACGGGCTGGAGGAGAGAGGGGGGGTGTCGGTGGTCGACTCCTCCCCTCCTTCCTGTCTGGGGAGGAGGTGGGGGGCAGAGAGGAGAGGAGTTGTGAGGTGATCTGCCTCCCCCCTGTCTCTTTTGCTCCCCTCTCCTTCCTCCGCCCCCTTCTCCCCATCCTCAGCCTCCGACTGGCTCTCGGGTCTGTCAGTCAACGCCGCTCCTCCTTGTTTGACCCTCCCTCCTCCTTCTCCTCTCCTCCCGCCTCTCTCCTCGTTGCTGTAGCGGTCACCGACGGATGAGGGAGAGACAGATGAAGATACACACTCGCTCTCTCCCTCCTCCTCTTCCTGCTCCTCATCTCCTCTGATCCGGTCGGAGGATTCCGGTTCAGACGGTCGATTTATTCGTTCGGCCTCCGCTCCCACTCTCCCCTCCTCCTCTCCCTCCTCTTCCTCTTCTCCTGCTGGCCTCCTCCCCTCTTCTTCCTCCTCCTCCTCACCTCCCACACTCCGGATAGGGGGATTCTTCTTCCTCACCATCTCTGATAAGATGAAAAGAGACAGAGAGAAAGGGTCTGTTTTACTGTTCGACTCATACGTTCACATTAAACCATGTGGACTATGCATTGTTTACACATGCATGAAGGAATCTGGGGATGACAATATCAAGCAGATTTTCATAATCCCCTTCAAATCTAGACACTAAGGGAGACACGGTGTCTGCGGGACTCAAATAATGTATTGTGGATTACATGCACACACACACACAAACACAATTTTCTGACAATGATGCATGTGTACAGAATTGCTTTGATTCAATTTACAAACTTCCTTGAAGGCTGAAATCTGTGACGATCCGCAACCACACAACCTCGTCAAAGAAAAACAGCCCCGACAAATCACAAACGTCTCAGCTGTGTGAGACATTTTTTCAGGGATGTGTGTGTGTATGTGTGTGCGTGCCGGGATGTTCGTCGCATCCTTACGTGCAACTTTTTTTTTTGCTTTTTCTTTTTCAAAAAGGAAAAAAAAAAGAAACAGGGAGTGAATCTTTTTATCGTTATGGAACCCATCCGTGAGAATCTTCAACACATGACCACATCAAAACTCAAACCATATCAGAGAGGGCCGGGAGGGCGAGGGAGGGAGGGGCGGCGGAGAGAGAGGGTGAGGCACAGAGAGAAGTCGGGGAGACAGTGAGACAGTGAGTGAGAGAGAGAGAAAGAGAGCGAGAGAGAGACTGGGAGAATGGCCAACAGACAACCACATCAAACCACACACCCCATATCAGAAAGATGGATGAGGGAGGCGGCAGACTGCAATTCATCCCCTCCAGCCCTCCAAATTTCTCTTTCTTTCTTGCATCTCTTTCGTGCCTTTCATTCATTTTCTGGCTCCCAAATTCTCATCTCTCACTGTCTCTGCTGTGTTTTGTGCCACCTTCTGTCCTTCGCTTTTTCCTCTCTCTCCTTTATTCTCCTTTTTGTCTTTCTTATTTAAAATCCCAGTTTACTTTTACCTCTCTCATCTCTTTCTTTTTTTTTTGTCTTCCTCTCTCTCTTGCCACCGTCCTCCTTCATAATCGGTGTAAAAATACCTCTATAGAACAAAAAGGCACTCGCACATCAAGGCGCTTTCCTTATGTTTCGCTCATTTTTTCTCTTTCAAATGCAAAAATAATCGCGACAATAATCTCAGCAATTCCATCATTAAAATTTTTCTTTCTGTGCCTGCCGTCTCCCTCCCTCTGCCGTCTCCCCCCTCCTCCCCCCCTCCCTCCCCTCCCTCCCTTATAATCGCTATACAAAGCCATCAAATAACCAACCATGTGTTTTATGTTAAACCATAATGTTTCTTTTGTTTGAAAAGAGAACAATTGTGGTCGTTCTGTTCACAACAGTCATGACAGAGAGACAGAGATATTGTGTGTGCGTGTCTTCCGAGCATGTGCGTGCGTGTGTTTATTTGTGGCCGTTCATATTCAGTCGTAAACACAGTCAACCCATTGACCCGCGCGCTTGTATGCGTGCGTGCGTGTGTGTGTGTGTTTAGTAATAAACACAGTGAAAGGCAACAGACGCCTGATAGACGCCAAAAGCTGATCACTTTTAGATCAATGCAATATGAGAGGCAAAGACGCTGAATGCGTGTGTGTGTTTTCGTGTGTGAATAAAGCATGTTTGACAACGTGTGTGTGGAAGCGAGATAGCATGCGTGCCTCTGACTAACCCGGCCTTAGTGTGCGAGATAGACGCTTATTGTTATTTACTGATAGCAAACTGCAAACAGTTAAAGCATGAGGGAATTGACACACACACACACACACTTTGAAGAATGGGAACGTAGTTGAAAACAGATAATCAGATAAACATCAACAAACAGATGTAGATAGGCATAAACATATTAAAAGGGAACATATTTTAACAGCCCTGTAATGTAATCTAGTGGATTAGGAAGAGGAGAGAAAACAAAACACACACACACACAAACAGAAAAAGAGAAGAAGAATTTCATGCTTTCTTTGTTCAATGCATTTTTATTTTTCCTCCACAGCCTTTCTAGTATTTTAACATGCCTTCTTTTTCGCTCTTTCTCTACCATACAACTATTAAAATAAAGCAATTTATGTCTGCAAGGGCCCACGCCTAGACCAGCCCTGGCACTCACTGTGCGTGTCTGCGTGTGTGTGTGTGTGTGTGTGTGAGGGAGAGTGAGTGAGTGAGTGCAGGGAGCAGAGGAAAATCTCATCTGATGTTCACCACACCCAGTCAGAATTCATCATTCACTCACACACACACACACACACACACACACACACACACACACACACACAGTGGAAAACTACAGATCGTTGTGGTAAAGCAATGAAGCTGAAATCCCGACCTATGAAGCGCCGACTGACCTAACTGTGTTTCCATCTGGCCCCTGTAAGATTTCTGCGGCGACTTCAAAAGCTAATCAGAGCGATAATAAGAAAATTATGAGCGATTCCCGCCGAAGCGTGAAATCAACAATCAATCCATTACTTATTAGCATCGCATATTCATTTGCATACATGTGACGTGCCGCTTGCATGCTCCAGGATGTGGGCAAGACGGAGAGGTGTGTGTGTGTTAAAAGGCTGTAAAAGGATGTTTCTGTTTCTCGGTGTATGCATGTGTGTGTGTGTGTGTGTGTGTGTCAGTGTCGCAGTACAGCCTTTGTCTGCTTCGGGCTGTATACACAGACTGGAACCATTACTATCAACTACAATTAGGTACAACCCACCACATACCACATAACAACTACTGCTACTAGCTACAATTAGACCCTATACGCCACAACGGCCTCAATACCATAGTCAGGGTAAATGCGTCAGTTAATCATTTCCATCAACTACAATTAGCCCCAACGCCACTGAGGCTTTTTATCTGAAATTGCCAATAATCACGCCCAAGACATCTGTTGAAGGATGGTGTAGGATGTTTCTATAGCATGTCAGGTCAATACGCAGGGGGGGAGCCATATGTTGAGTGTGTTTGAGGTGTAAGTTTTTCTGTGCGAGCAAATCTTATTCCAGCTGCACTGGAATCACTGAGAAGTCTGAAAAGTATTGATATCACATGTTGCCTTTAGTTGGACACTACTGAAATCAGCTGAAGTGAAAACAACTGGGACTGCAAGAAATAATGATCCTTTCATCAGCCGTTCCTTTCGGTCATCATTCAGTCTGTAAAATATCTGGAAATAGTCAGATCGCAGTCGTAATTTGCAACTGGCCTGAAATGACGTCCTCAAGTTGCTTGTTTTGTCCGAACAACAGTCCAAAAACTCGAAGACACTCAATTTTCAATCACAGAAGAGCAAGAAGAACTCTTGAGAAGTTTGACATTATTGCTTGATGAATTGCTTGGCTGTGGGGATTAATTCTTCGTCAATCAGGCAATTGATTAATCGCCTAATCATTTCACCATAAATGCCAATGGTCCATCATCATTTGTCATGTACTTGAAGAGGATCTTTGTGTTTCATGTAACATTAAAGTTGCTGTTGCGACTCCAACACATAATGTGCACAGGATCATCGGACGAGATCAAAAGAGCAGCAAAATTAACAGGACTCATAAAATGAAATCAAAGTCATAGTTAGACGTCACTAATGGGAAACATCTCATCAGACCATTTTCACACGGTGACTCAAAGCGACTTCTCTAAACGCACATTATGAAGCTGCTGTAATGGATGAGTGCGATACCGAATCTCAGTCACATATTTCTTCGGCCTTCAGATAGCTCCGCTCTTCCCCTCCCCCGTGGGACCGCTGGAGTTGGCATCTCCGTCTTTCATAAACAAAGAATTAATGTGCAACATATGAAGAAATAATGCTAAAGGCAAGGTCTTGTTACACAGAGAGATCTCTCTCAAGCTTTTCTTTCTGTTTCTTGATCCGCGTCATTCTGTCTCTTCGCATTATTCTCTCGGCCTTTGTCCCGACGTTTCCTGCTCCTCATCATCTGTCCTGGCTTTTTTTCTTCTGCTGCCATCTCTATTCCTCTGTTTCATGGTGTCTCTCGTAGGTTTTTGAAATGATGGATAGATTTATGAAGAAGTGTGGGTGTGGGGGGGGCAGTGAAAGACAGTATGCGAGAGAGAAAGTGGAAGAAGTTTGAGACAGGAAAGAGAATATATTTCCTTCATTTAAAAAGGAAAAAGAGACTGTCTGGGGAAATGGATAGACAGAGCTAGGAGCAAAGGAAGTGGAGTGCAGGAGGAGAGAAAAAAGGAGGCAAAGAGCAGATGAGCCCCACATACTAATAAGCATCCTCAAAAAGTGGACTATTAAAACATCTACTTTCAAACTTCCCCCTAATCTCCAAAGTGAGTTCAAGCTCTGCCAACAGAAGCAGCGCGGTGTTTATTAAGCACGATCGACAACCTCTGCCGCAGAACAAGAAAAATAACTTCCCATTATTTCAACTTTTCAACGGCACATTTTGGGTCTAATTTGTCCCGAACAACAAGGTGCAGCCGCCCGTCGAGCAACCTGCACCGTAATGGCTGGTTGATTTAAACCAACTCTGCAGCCCACGCCGAGGCTCCCGGTTTATTCTGATAATATCTGACACAATAAAACAATTATTTTCCTGATATCGAGTTCCGAGCCCTTTTTTTTTTAAGGTGATTAGGAGCTTGAGACTGAGAGTGATTGAGTGTGTGTGGACATGTGGGGGCGAGCCGTCCTGGCCCACAACATTCCTCCTTACATTCGCCTTAATGAGCAGGTTGGATGAACTGAAATGTAAGACATGGAAAAGCATCAAATCATCACATTTTTCAAGCTGGCATTTTTGAAAAATGCTGAAAATGATTATCAGAATAGTTGCAGATTAATGTTAACCGATTGTAGCAATACAAAAAATGTCACTGGACTTTTCCATTAAAGACACAAATCTATTTTGTGTTCTGCCAAATATCATTTCTTTACTCCAAATAAATATGTCCGAAGCTGCTGCCAGAAACCCGATACACATCACTTCCTGTCCGAAAAAAGGATTTCCCCCTCCAAAGGGACCTGGCAGGCACCAGCTGTTGTTGTTGTCAAAGCTTTCACGACTGTGTTGTATCACTCAGCAGCCGTTTATTTAAATGAAAATGTCACAGATTATTACTTCTGAGGAGGCCACCGATGCACAAAATGGCAGTCACACCGAAATGGCCCGTGGCTTTAAGTTACGTGTCAGTGAACGAAAGCAGCTGAAGAAAATATTAATGAAAGCGTGCACGTGACCGTTTTAGTGCCCACACAGACAAAACAGATCAGGCCGTGAAACCGAGCCTATTTAGAGCGGTGGGATAATAATAGGAATCGGCCACAAGTGCACGCTGCTATGTGGCGCTCGGGTTGGAGCGCTGGATGGGAGCACGGGCGTGTCTGGCCTCTTCCAGAAACAAGGGGATAAGGGGCGAAAAGAGTCGGCTGAAGGGAGCGTTTCTGAGGGGGGGTTTTTGGGGAGGGGGCAAGAAACAGCTTGGAATTGATTTTGCAGAGGCAGGAGTCTAATTGAAGAAAAGGAGGAGGGGGTTGGGGGAGAAACAGAAGGAAGGAGAGAGAGAGGGGGGGGACAACATAAAATCACTGTGAGACGGAGTCCACCTGCCATTTTAAGACTAAAAGCTTTCAGTCGCCTGCTAGGCCCCTAATCAATGCCAGAACTCTTACTTACACACACACACACACACTCTTCATCTGTTGCGTAGCTGAGGCCCAATTCATTCCTGCCACGGATCAAGCAAATCACACACACACACACACACACACACACACACGTATAGACTCACACGCAGGCACGCTCTGCCAGAGTGCAGGACTCATTTGTAATGGGGTAACAGCATGCAAAATATGTCATCTTAAATGTCAAACTTAATCAGAGGTTCACATTTCAATACCTCTCTCTCTCTCTCTCTCTCTCTCTTGGTCTGAGACGCCCTCCCTCTCTTTCTACTCCTTCACTCCTTCTAGCTGCCTCTCTCTGCTTCCTGCTCTCTGGATGTATGTTATGTCTCCTCACTCGCCGACACACACGAACACACCTCCGTCCGTCTGCTCCTCTCCCTATCCCTCCATCTTTCATCTGGCTCTCTCAATTAATCTCGTGCTCACACCCACCCTGATACATTTCCTCCCTCCTCTCTGCTGCTGTCTCTTTCTCAATCTCCATTTCTCTAACTTCTGGGCTATCCTCACACGAACCTTGGTGTTTGGAGGTGTGTGTGTGTGCAGATGGCGTTGTTGCCTGTTGTGGATTTTTTCCGGTACAAATCGACCTTGTGAGAACCGGTTGTTCACACGGAGACCGAGGGCCGGGCCTAATGCGGCGAGACATCATTTCTGAGGTTAAGGTCAGGGATAAGGTGTGAACAGACATGAGGTTATGGTTAAGGTTAGGGTTTGGTTAGGCTGTCCACAATGTCTTATAGCTAGCTCTGTGTGTGTGTGTGTGTGTGTGTGCCATTTTCTTTCATTTGCACAAAAGCACACCAATTCCTCCAAATACACTCATTTTGTTCTTAATCTTCAGATGCATAAATGAACATACATTAAAACAAATATATGCAGAACCAACAACAGAAAGCTTGTGGATTCTCATAAAAGTTAACAACTATTCCTGTAAACTGCCTGATCTGTTTTGACTCACTTTGATTTTGGCTTCAACATATACATCTGTCTCTCTGCTGGGTGTTAAGAGATGTTAATTATTCTACGACGACGGAGACGAGAAAGAACAGTCTCACAAGTAATCATTGGGTCTTTATTATTCTGATCAGTGTCGCTTTGTTGTTTTTATGATATATGAGTGCTTTTATTTGGTGAGAGGGGAATGAGGGAAGAATATTGAGAACAAACTTTGGTGCTTTGCAGAAAACACTGCTGAAGACACACTATCCCTCGAAGTTGATCCATCCTACATACACAGAAATACACACTCACACAATCCCAGAGCAGCCCCCCCGCCAGCCCCCCCACCCACCACACAAACTTTATTAAAAGTCTATTAGAGGAGTCTGACCTCTAATAACTACGTTGGATTACTGCACCACACAGGGTCTGGGAAGTGTGTGTGTGTGTGTGTGTGATGCTCTGTAGGAGGGCTGTTTACCCCTATGGGGAGTTTAAGGCAGAACACTGGTTAACAGCCGTCACACACAGACGTGAACACAGAACTGGGAGCCGTCCATTATAACTGTGGTCTTTAGGCCAGTTGTTCTGAGACGAGCTACAGTATCTCTTACTTCTCTTGACTGGTCTGCAGATTGAAACAGCTGAATTCCTGCTTTCAGGCTCAATTAACTCTTTAACTTTACAACAAGACAGTGAAACAGTGACAGAAACCCACTTTTCCGACCGTGACTTACTCAGCATGACGCACGAAAGCTTTTTTTTTTCCTCCTGCAAAGGCAAATTTGAAAGCGCCACGCCGACACCCTGGGACCCATGGTCTATAAAACTTTATTTTGAAGTGTGTGTCGAGGCCCGCAGGTGGGTCAGAGGAGTTCGGTTAACCAAGGAAAAGATTTGAACTCATTCAAACTGGTGGAGGTGAGCAGGTTAAAACAAGGCACGTTTTCTTAGATTAACCTACACAATAGACCATCTGTGCACATGTTAGGCTCCTGCAGTGAAATAGCTGCCAAGAGGTTGCTGGTTCGGTTCCCGATGGGGCTGTAAATGATGCTGAAATAAATGAGTATTACAACACAGACACACACACACGTGCTGCATCCAAATCTTTCACACACACCTGTGTTATTTCATTAAATCACAGACATTTATTCGCATACACGTGCAGGTGTGTGTTTATATGTGCGTCTGGATTTCTGGGTCTTCTCAGCAATTGGTGATGTTTGAGCGAAATAGTGAAACAGAAGACACACACACAGGCGCAGACTATATATCTCTTCTGCTATTTCAATAATCTGTGACCTGAGAGTTTATAAGACTCAATAGTCTGGCTTCTGGAATGACTGTCTGGATTTTAACTTTACATACACACACACACGCGTGCGCACACACAGACTCACAGACACACTCACACAAAGCTCCCCTGCTATGGTCCTCAGAGTCTACTTTGTCTGTGTGTGAATGTGTGTGTGGAGCATACCATGTGTGTGTGGTCACGTCTAAGAAAGCTCCTTTAAAAATGGATCTCTCTCACCATCACTGATGATGTCACCTAAACCGGTTTTTGTGGTGAGCAAATCGTGGTCAGCAGCTATATGTTGCTTGTGTGTGTGTGTGTGTGTGTGTGCGTGCGTGTGTGTGTGTGTGTAATCTCATTTATAACTTCAGGGATAAATCATACAACTGTCATGGGGGGAACAAAGTTTCACACACGTGGTAGTATGGAAAACACACATACACAGACAGACAGCGAGGAGTGTGTGCAATTAATTACTGTTAACATGGCCACCAGGAGACAGAGTTTGGCACTGAGAGAAGATCCTTATGGATCACACACACACGCACAAAAAAAGGGAAAACACATGTTAACATGCAAAGTCATATTTTCATAGGTTTAGTGAACCAGAAAAGTTCAAAGAGATTAAACATTTCAGGAAAATCGTAAACACACACGCATAAGCAGGAAGGAGGAAACACAACTCACACACACACATTCACACAATTCACCAGTAAGGATTGATCAACAATTATCTCTCTAAATCCAGCCCCGATCGTAATTAATTATAAAAACCACTTCAATACGACCACATTAAAAGATTAGCAGACCATTTATATCTAATCATTTATATTGTTTAAAAAACAATCCAACTTCATTAAATATCCATTTAGTTTCTTCCCGCACATCAGCTAAGCACCACACAGGGTAGACATTACACACACACACACACACACACACACTCAATAATCACCAGTTGGAAATCTGTTGCTGCATTAAAACAAGCCGCATCAACAACAAACTGAGGCTTTTTCTCGGGTGAAATGTGCTGAAATTCTTCAAACTGAAAAGAAAAAAACATTTTACGCGCTGATAAAAGTATTAAATCACGTCCTTAATACCAAAGGAAACACACTGACAGTTTACAAAGATACGCAATACGAGTGCATCATATACACACGCACAAAGGAGAAAACACATCAAACGCAGTGTCGGATAAATAATTGAAGGGCGTCCTCCAAATCCTGGAAATATTAAAAAGGGGGTCTGTTTTGAAAAAGCCTTTCACAAAGAGTACAAAAGTACTGCCTGAAACAAAAGAGAGAAAATATCCATGTTGGTGCCACATCTCAAAACCACAGCCCAAGAAAATATGAATATTAAATGAAGAACAATCCACAGTATCACACTACACAATTACTCTTTTTTTATTCATGAACACTTAACTCAACAACAAACATGTGACGCAACCATTTAAGAGACTAACTTTCACAAACAGAGGCCCTGACTTTCTGTTCCTACGCTGAATCGTGGAGTCTGTCTCAGGATATTGATTCGCTCTGAAACTATCAGAGACAGTTTAACTCCGTGCGCCGAGGGCACGAGCATCTAACAAACGCACACTGCAGCGGTCAAAAGAGCCAGAAACCGTTTGATGCCGTTTGCTGAGGACACGAACGCAGCACGCCGTTTCCAGAGCTGGATGAAAAGCTTGATCTCACGCTGCTGGTGTGGGTTCTCCTACCTTCAATTATTGGATTTTACAAATAATCTGCAGTTCACCTGAAACTTTTTTTTTTTTTTTTAAAGCATGTTTCCTTTCATCCCACCACAGCACTGTCAGAGCAATCATCTCCCCGGTCTTGCTCTTTGTATATTGCGCGGATGTCAAAGCACCATTAGAAACCCAGTTAAGCGTGTCCACAAAATCAGGTTCCTCCAGCTGAAATGCAGCTTTGTTAGCTTGGTTTCTTTTAATCCCTTCCTCCGGTCGCCTTAATAAGACTAGACAGAGAGCAAACAATAACCAGGTTACTAGAATGCGCATGAACACACACACACACACAATCACAGTCAGTCTCCGGCCTTGTGCTCTGACGTAGAGGAAGTTGCTCATTTCTTATGTTAAAGTGCAGAGCAGCTTGTTTGCAGTATGCATCGCTGAATCTGCAACAACAAAGGCATCAGAGCTCTGAAGACTGATGGGTATTGTAGTCCTGTAGCTGCACTGGAATTGATGCTGCAGCAGAAAAAACTATGCTTCTGATTCATTTAAATTGAGCACGACCAGCTCTCACCTGGTCGTCGCGTCAGAGGGCATTTACATAAATCCAAGCTTTCATCAACATTCCTCTGTCGCGGCGGCACCTTTAAAATCTCTGCAGCTCAGAGCCCGGCTGCAACGCCAGGTGTCATTTACAATGAACTGCATTGAGTCCGTGCGCGTGAATGCCCCATTATTTTGTGGAGGAGTGGCAGATGCCTCCCAGAGAAACACAGGGGCAAAATAAAAAGGAGGAGAAAGTGAGAGATGGCAGAAGAGAAACAGACTTTTCACACTCGACCAAGAAAGAGAGCCCCACGTGAAAAAAAGACTCTCACACCTGAACACTGTCCCCTCCCCTCCCCCGTCCCCCCTTCTCTCTTGCTCCTCTTCTCTTTTATTCGCTCACCACGACCATTTCTCCTGCTAGTGTGAAAGCGTGGGAGGAGGTCGAGGTGTGTGCGAGTGTGTGTGTGTGTGTGTGTGTGTGTGTGTGTGTGTTGGGTGTGTTGGGGGTGTGTGTGTGTATAGCGGAGACCTGACAACTTCCTCTCAACTTCCTGTGATCAGAGCTCGGGGGTTGCTGGGGGACAACCAGGAAATTACACACACACACACACACACACAAAGTGGGTTGTAGAAACGTGAGCAGAGTGAACAATGAAACTAATGTGTCTTTTAAGTGAAACACTGTTGCTCTAAGCTTCGAAATGTTAGTTGAAAATATATTAAATGACAGTACATAAAAACAATAACCACTTGTACCTGCGTGATGTAATACCTTGTACATTGTGCAGCCCAGTGTGTAAGCTATTGTCAGCTCCGGGAACAACACATGTGCGTGCACAGACACACAAACGGGGCAAAAGTTAAAGCACAAACACGCACAGACACACAAAAAGAACAAAAAAAGAGGAAGGAGGTGGAAGCGCTGCCCAATATTTCACAATAAAAGCTGAGATTCAATCACTTCCTTACACTGTGTGCATGCAGTACATGCATGTGTGCTTGTGTGTATGGTGTGTATGTGCACGCAGGTACTTATATATATAGTATATTGTATAGTATTTAGTACCAGCACAACAGAGAAAGGAAGAGACAGAACATGAGTGTTCTTTCCTCACTTTGTCGGCAGGGACTCGTGTTTTCTCACACACTTTTTTATGGGAGCAGATGTGCTCGGGGCCCACACACACACACACACACACACACACACACACACACACACACACACACACACACACACACACACACACACACACACACACAGCAACTCACAAGCACACGCATGTGAAGGACACTGAGACAGTTTAGAAAAGCCTTGGGGCTCAGTCTGAGCTTTCATTTCCTCTATCCTGCATAACAACTGACAGATACACACACACACATGCACATAAACAGACACAGACAGACAAGAGAGCGGATGGTTATGAGACTTTTGGCCTTTCTGCCCACAGGGACGACGGAGGTAGACGAGCAGCTCGAAGAGAACCACATTCTGCATTAAGACAATTAAGAACTCTTTCAACACGACAGACTGAACGATTTTGCCTGGGATGAAAGTTAACAAGTGTAATTACAGCAAAAGCGACACAGCAACTATTGCAGAATAACAACAGTGCTGCACAATTATGACTAAAATGATAATCCCAGTCATGAAATCAAATCATCCATCAGAGACCACCAACAGGAAGACACTGAGGAGCTTTCCTGCGAATCACCATGCATCTAATTTATAGCTTTTTATAGGCAATACCTGAAGCTTTCACTCAGTTTCTATGAGTTACAGAAGACGCAGACGACAAGAGTGGGGTTAAAATGTCAGGTGAAGTCTGAAGGCGCCTAAAATTCTTCATAAGGTGTCAAGTTTTTTTTTTTTTGTTTTAACTTCAGGCTTCTTTTCACAAGGAGGAGACCTCAAGAAAAGAAGCGATGAAAGTTCGTTTCCTAATTAAAGCCGCTGCTTTGTCGCCCGGCGGTACAGCTATGGAGAAGGTTTACCTGGGAAAAAAAAGAAAAAAAAAGTGGGGGGAGCTCTCACATCCATCTCTCCTGTGTTACAGTCGCACGTTGCTTTTCTCGCTCGTTTTCATCTTTACTCTCCTCACAGACACACACACACACACACACACACACAGACAAACACACAAAGCTTTCCTGTGCTGGGGGAAGTTGCAGGTCGTTGCGACATCAGTGTTTGAGATAAAAGCTCCCTCTCTAACACACTCTCTCTCACTCACACACACACATACACACAGTCAGTTGAAGACTTCATCGTAATAAGGTTTTTAGGAAGAAATTGAATTCTTTCATAAAGAAGCTGCCAGTGTACACATAAACACACATATATGAGGGTGTGTAAAGTTCAACAGAGACAACGTAATAGTGTATTACACCCAAACTCACTCCTCTTTGTTTGCACGTCACCCTATTACAGTCCTACATGCTACTTTCTTTTAATTCTGGGAAAGAGTTGTTAATAATGATGTGCATATAGATCCACTTCCATACACATGTGCTATTTGAAATGCGATGCAGTGACGAGGTTGCCCACTGAGAAAAAATAATTTCCAGACGCTGAATAAAAGCACAACCTGTTATTATTTTGTGAATGAATCCACAGTAAATAATAGTAAAGAGCCCATTGCAGGATGAGAAATAATGTCATGGATCTTGTTTTTCTCTACTTCACTATTCAGGGAAGTTACTGTCATGCTCTTTGGCTTTAAAGGGCAGATAACACAGCAGTGAATATTAGTTGGTCACTTCAGATCAAAGTACCTTAATCTTAACTTTTTTTCTTTTTTTCAACTTTTTTTCAATTCTGGAAAACCAGCTTGTATCAGTTCTCAACACATGAAATAAGCTTTTGTTGCAAAGTACTCATGTTGTTGCAGTATGAAAACTTGTATGCAACATCACAAACTTGTTTAACTTTACTAAAAGGCCTTAAAAATTTAGTGGCTTCAGCTAAAAATCTTTCATTACTGATTTACACTGTAACGAATCACAGAGGGATTTTAATCCTCATATGACAGCAAATACAACAAAGTCCCTAAACTGGGAATGTTAAACCCTCAGGTGACCTCTCACGTCACAACCACATTGACATTAGTCAAGGTGATGAAAAGCAATACATCAAATGAAATACAAGACAGTGGACTGACACCATACATGTGACTTTTGATAGTCTGGTTTGGTGACTGCTGCTTACACACAACAGAGAGGTGACTGCACTGTACGCTGACTAGATGTGATCTAATTCTGCATTCTCACCATGATAAACTGAAATCGATGACCTGTAATTATCTCTCTCGCCGGCGCTCTGGATGACTTTACAGGGGGGCGACGGAGGAGCAGGGGCTATGCGAGACGGGAGATTATTCAGGGGGTGTTGTCTTGACACGGGTCCTCTGACTGAAATATCGACAGAGCGTTATCAACCTGTGTCGTGGAGCAGGTGCTGGCATCCCCTTTGCAATGCACTTTGGGTAATAACAGCGAGAAAAAGAGGCGAGCAGCGGCGTGTAAACAGAGCCCCCTGTTTACCACACCTGCTGTGGAAATTCACTTTGACATCAGTTAAGCTCTTTTTTTGTACCACATTCTGACCTGAGGGCAGACGCAGCATTACACCTGACTTGTCTGATACAAGCGGCGTGCACAGTTCATCATGCAGGATTACTGACGCTGCATACAGATACAGATCTTATTACAGGTGTGTGAGTGTGTGAATGTGGCTGTATTGATCCAAAGAGTGACTATACAGGTGACGTGTAGAGTGACACATGTGTTTGTGCTGTCATTGTTCTTCCTCTTTATGCAAGGTCAAACCAGCCCTTTGTGTGTGTGTGTACCTTATTTCAATGTTCCTGTGCTTTTACTTTACCTGTCAAATGAAGTAATAAGGATTGTGAATACAAAAGATAGCAACATCTACCAGCTCAAAGATAAGCCCGGAAACTGGAAGACTGATTTTATCACTCAGATGATTGGGCAATTCTTGCACTCGATTTCCACAAACGCTGGTCGAATTCTTCCTCTCACCTGGGGAGGCCTTTTTCTCTGAGGGCGTGATATCAAATGTGCGTCGCCTATCAGCTCGCCAGGCCGCAAAAATAATGACGAAGCTTAACACACCCTCCGTTGCCTGTTCTGTCAGAACTTATCAGCCTCTTTTTTTTTTAAAGTGAGGATAAGTCATGCGACCTCAGCCAGATCAGATCACCTTAAGTAGGTCAAAGATTTGCAAGAGATTCAGGTGTGGATCAGTTATAAGAGCGCAGGTATGTAATCTTTAGTTCACACACCCATCTAACTGCTGGTACACCCTTAAAAATCCAAACACACACACACACACAAATACAAGCATGGACGCGCACAAACACATGGAGTTTAGTGCTTAAACCTATCGAGTTGTTACTACACCCTAAATCCTTTCATCTCTTATTTTATACCCAGCCCCTCCCTCTGTCTTTCCCTTGTTTTCATCTCTTTTTATTCGTCTCTCTAATCTCTCTCTGATCTACGCCGCTGATGAATGACAAAAAAAGAAGAAAAAAAAAAAGCAGCTCCGTGTGCTGCTGAGACTTTCTTCCATTTTTTTCCCCCCTCCATGTTCCATTTTCACTGCAACTGACAGCTGAAAGTGTCTTCTGCATGTTAGAAAATGTTACGTAGCCCCGAGGCCAAACCGCAGATTGTGTATTGTAAAATGTCAAATATACATGGGCATCAATGGGGAAATTAGCCAGAGGTACAACTGACTGTTCCCCTCTATCTGCCTTTTGGCTATCTCCCTTGCCGTCAATCACTACCTGCTGTCTGTACTTTAATATTTGCGCCTGCTCCATTGCACTCCTGTTATGCATGAGTCAAACATAACAAACCACAATTCTGGCACCGGTTCAAAACTCGTAAAACCAAAAACTCTGCTTGATCATTCAGAATTGCAAATCTCCTGGGGGGGGGGGGGTTGATGTACACAGAAAATATCAAGGCTATTTGGAAAGCTGACCTGAGAGTCTCTAAAGTCGAACTGATCCTGAGCAGGAAAAGCTCATATGTCCCCAAAAATGTTTAACAAACCCGTCCAGAACGTGACACACTTTATAACGTCAACTGACAAAGAGAAGGAGAAGAATACGAACTCCTCCTCTCCTTGTTGGCAGAGCCGCCACTGTATCTTTTCAACCTGTCAAACCTGCAACTCTGCATGTTTCTGAAATTTACACGGGCATAATCACAAAAGGACACAGAGAACATGTCAGTGTGGGAAAGACAGGCACGGAGATAGAGAGATAGATGAACGCAAACGACGAACACGTTTGGTCAATTAATTGGGAGTTTGTGTGAAAAATGAGCAACATAAAAAAGACAGAAATTCAGTCCAGCGTGTGATTTATATTTCATACTATTTCGTTTTGTGTCACACAGGAAATTGAACATCTATTAGTCAGTTTGTAGTTGCAGCTGCCGTCTTTGTGCCTGGCAATGAAAACTGACAATAAATGCTCTTTGACTTAGGAGAAAGAGAGACACAGAGAGAGAGAGAGAGAGAGAGAGAGAGAGAGGGAGGGGGAGAGATTAGCACACAAGAAGAGACCGGGAGAGATTTAGAAAGACAGCACGAAGAGGGAAGAGACGGGGAGACAGAAAGAGGACGAGATGTGAATTCATTGCCTTAAAAGCAGCTCCCAGTCAAACAGTGTGATAAGAATCAGACGGCGCACGTGCACACGCAGACACACGCGATCTGCGAGTCTTTACTTTGAACCTCTTTGGACAGATAAGTAGATAAGAAGTGTTCAATTACTGTTCAATTATGGTGTGTGTGTGTGTGCATGTGTGTGTGTGTACATTAAAGTGTGCAAATGTGTCGGAGACAGAGAGAGAAAGTCGGTGTGAGACAGGAGCAGGGATGAGATTCTTTCCACCTATGTGTCATTTCCTCTCTCTCTCTCTCTCTCTCAGTGCATTACCCCTCTGTGCTCTCTCACCATAATTTCACTGTAACAAGACTTCTTCTATCAATCCCACTCCTTCCGCGTGGGCCTACCTTTCTCCATCATCCTGCCACTCATCTCAGCCACATCTCCCTGAAGCCATAAATTCAACTATCCCCAATAAAAGAAAACGGATTAGCGCTGTCAAATCGAGTTAACAACAAACACACTGTCGATTTCCAGCCACCCGACGATGTGTCACCAGGTGATCAAATGAAAACCGTCCCTGTCTGGTGTGATACTCTGACACAGAGCTGTCTTTTCTCTGGCTGCAGAATAAAAGGAAGGTCAGAGGTCAGACTCAGCTGTGAGGAGCGCTTCTGGAGCCAGTGGAGACTCAGCTCCAAGACAAATCAGAAGCTGACACCTGATGCAGCTGCTCCTTTGAAACAGTGGTTTCCAGGCCGCGGGTTGATGAGATGATTAACAGGAGCAGAAAGCAACACAAAACCTGTGTTTACATTTCAGCAGCACGGCTTGGATGGTTGATTAGACTTCCACCACTTTGGTTTGGACTGAAATATCTCAACAACTATAGGCTGGATTGCCATGGAATTTTGGACATACATTCATTATCCCCAGAGGATGAATCATCACGACTTTGTTGACCCAGTGACTTTTCTTCGAGCACCACCATGAGGTTCACATTTGTGGTTTTGAATGTGTGTCAACAAGTTTGCTGCACACGTTCAACCCCCCCTCAGGATAAACTACAATCGCTTAATGACACTGTTGCATTTCGTCTAATGCCACCATCTGGTCAAAATTTGTCTAATACTTTAATTTATGACCAAATACTAAAATAAGTAATGAAGTTCCACTCAAATATACTTTTTACTGTAATTTTACTTTTTGGGCACTAAGAAGTTAGACAAAGATTTTCATTCTTAAACAATCACAAAATTCATTGTTTGGCCTTTAAAAACTCCTCGAGCCCAAGGTAACATCATCAACTCTGAACGACAGTGCAAAATCCAAATGTATTAAGTTTACAGTGATATAAAACAGGGAAGTGCAAACAGTACAACTGAGAGGCTGAAGCTGTCTTGTTCAGCATTATTGCTTAAAATATGACTTGATTGATTACTGGTTATTAGTGGCCAAAAGTTTGGGAAGCACTGATATAACAACCTCTGTTTGCACAGTGGCACCTTTTTCCGTCCTGCCCTACAGAGTGAAGAAGAGGGTAGAGCCATTTGGTCCCAGAGGAGATTTTTCCACATAGGAAATTTGTCAAAGAGTTTATCCAGATAGGGCAGCGTTCAAGCACACAAGCCAAGGGTAGCAGGGCAGGGTGGCACAGTGACTAAAGACGAAAGCATCCCTCAACCGCGAGGCCGAGCCGTCTCCCCTGTGACTTCAAGAATCCACCCTGCCAAAGTGTCCTTGAGCAAGACACCTAATCCCCATCAGTCCCAGGGATGCTGTTCTGTAGCGGAGGCCGCAATTTAAGGGGGAAGATGAAAAGAGGAGTCTCGCTACAGGGGATCAATGGAGTATCACAAAAAGCCTGAGAGCTAAAGTCACCACAGTTCCACGCCTCACCTCACCACAAAACACTCTGGTGGCAAATTATCTGCCTCCCCCTCCTTCTGTCTATGTGGCACTCTTTTCTCTTACTGCCGTCCTCTCTTTCTCTCTCCACCTGTCCTATTATGGACATAGCAATGGAGTTGCTGTCAGGACGACTAAAGGTTTGATTCACCGTCTGTCCCGGTCTTAATGTGCGTGTGTGCGCTAGATAGCAGATAAGAGCCATATATAAACAGCACTTGAAAGCAGAAATGTAAATGTTTAGAAGTCGCAGCAGAACACAGACCATATCAAGATACCAGAGAGAGCGAGAGAGAGAGGGAGGGAGCGAGAGAGAGAGGAGAGATTAAAGCAGAGTTCACACCAGGAGAACTAGCAGGAGACTGCAGTCAGGACTCAAGTCAGACTCCAGTCATCAATAAAGCTTAGTGGAATTTAGCATCTCAAAGCGACGCATCCAAAATACTTAATCTGCCGCTGAGTGTACGGGAACGGAGCAAGTTTTGGGAAAAGGCTGACCAGTATGAGACACCTGTGCGGCTCCATCGCCCCAGGGCTTCATGCTGACTGGCATTATAAGTTTTTAATGATGTGCAATACTCACAGAGGCTGACAGCTTTATTTCTGAAGGGATTTCAGGGGAGAAACAAATGTGTTAGATCACTGCTGATGCTCACATTAATCACATTAAGGTCCATCATCCTCCATCATAGACATTGTCAGATTTTGCATTGCATCATTTTATTTAAAAAAAAACTGCTCAATAATTTTTAGAGGAAAACAATTAAATGATGCTTGTTAAGTGAGAGGAGCTGCTGATTCTAAACACGTTTTCCACAATCTGAATTATCGTTTCAAAATTTTCTTGTCAGTTCGTCAGCATAGAGGTCTCTTGGATAATCTGACAGTCCCACAGATTGATGTTTTAATCACTGGTTTGGATCATTTCATCTTTGTCTCTGAGAAATCTTGCTTTTTTTCCATCAGGGTGGATGGCTCTAAAAACTACAATACCCATGAGCCTCTGCTGCCATTGCATTGAAAAAGTAGCCAGTCACTTTTGGACAATCTGTCCTGGCAGGCACTCGGAGACAGACATAGTTGTGCTGGTGGGGGGGTTCAGATGCTGTTCGACTATCCGAGAAGCACTTCGACTGCAGTATGAAGATGCTTTACATCTTCACGTCTTACTTTTCATGCAGCTGCAAAGATGTCGATCAGGGTTTTTCCTAAGTTTGTGTGTTAGTTAGTGAGCCCAGTTTCATGAGGAATTTCGCTCTTAAAAAGTTAGTAAAAGCTCTTAACACTTGCTCCGGCTCTGTATCCTTTGAAAATCACCATGAAGTCATATTTTCTTCAGACAGCTGCATTTATCTTTTCTGAACTTGAATATGTTGCTGAAGGTGTTCATTTCTCTACATGTTACAGAAAAAGCCAGCACACATTATTTATGAAAATGTCACAACTAACTCTAATTGGCTTTTTTTTTTTTTTTTACTGCAAATGCTCCTTTAACTTCAGATCCAACACTCAGAGTGAAGCTTCATGAATCAAATGTGACAGCTTTCTTGCCATAATGTCAATGCTTGCAGATTTTGTACAGCATACATAGTACACACTCTACACACACGCTTACTTGTGAGTGCGCGTGATTGTGCGTGTGTGTGTGTGTGTGTGTGCGTGCTTGCACAAGTGTGTGCTTGTGCAAGCGAGTGAGTGATTGTTAGCAGAAACTCGTTAACCTCAGAAGTCATTACCACAGCCCTGAGGTTTACGCCAATTAGACAAAATAAACGACAAGCGAAAAACAAAACAGACAAATGAGAAACAAGAAGAGAAAAGAAAGTGATTACTGGGGGAAAAATTAAAGTGATTATTTTCACCAATTTGGAACAATACAACAAAAAAACAGATTGAAATGACAAGAGAGTGGCGGAAAACAATTGTTGTAAAGAAAGTAATTATTGAAATAAGAATAGAAAGTGATCATTGGAGTAAAACAACACATTAGCCTCAATAATCAGACTAATGCGACTAAAGACACAAGAGGAAAAGCAAGTAAGACGGTGAAATGGGAAGAGAGAAAGAAAAAAAATCTTATCAAAACCAGAGGAAAGAATAAATAGCAGATTGAATAAGATAGAAAGAAAGAGCTGCAGGACAGTGATTGTGCATGTGTGTGTGTGTGTGTGTCTGAGTGAATGGTGTAGTATTTGACATCACTGCTCCTACGTCGTCTCTTTTTTCTCCTTTTCTCAAGACGTTTTGTTTTTACAGCTTCACCCAGAGCAGACCAGACCGCTGTACACACATTCATACACACAAACACACATATTCTTTCTCTCTCTCACACACACACACACACGCACACACACACAGACCCCTAAAGGGGCCTTTTTCCACATTGGGCCATAAGGTGCAGACAGGCGCACGGAAACAATTCTCTAAAAACAACACACACTCTGCACTTAGAAACCTGCCACACACACATACACACACATTGCATACACAGATTTCTCTCTCGCTCTCTCTCTCTCTTTCACACACACACGCACACACACCGGACAGTTAAACCTGCTGAATGAATTGCTGCCTTGTTCAGCCGTGTACTAATGGCAAGGAACCTGCCATGGAGATTACCACACACACATACACACACGTTCAAACACACACACACACACACTCACAGAGGCTCAGTATTAAGCATTCTGGGGCACTTATCCATTAGAGAGGTTAGTTATTTTCCCCAGTCTAAAAGTAGGTATTCAACTTAATATTCCAACAAAGGAGGCTGTAATTCTACTCTGTTAAGCAGCTGGGGCAGATGTCTGCGAAGAGCTGGAAGTCGTCACGACCACAGAACGGAGCTCGAGCACTTATACCCGCTAATATAGCAGCTAATATTTGACTTGCTTGGCATCAGACAGTGATGCTAAGCAGCGCTCAAATTGGGATATTTAACAGCGTACAGGACCAAGACTTTGACATTTCACTCTCTGGGGTATTGTGACTGTTTCTTCCTCTTTTCTACCCTCTCCATATCAAGTTCTCTGGCGATTCATAATGGCCCTAAATAAACTACGTTACCCAGGGGGCACTATATGACGCTCACCTTCTCCCGATCTCGCCTGCCTACTTTTCACTTTCGGTGCACAATACAAGTGAAGAGAAAGCATCCAGGGATTTCTACTGGAAACACAAGGGACCTGGCCTGATGACTTCATCTCACCCACATTATCTATTATTTTTTACTCTAATAACTGAAATGGTTGTCGCTGCCAAGTATCTTTATTTCACTGCTGAAATTCACAGTGTAATACTTGATGATTTTCTGATCACCCGTCGGCACATACACACACCAGCATGGTCGGACTGGCCACGGGGAGCTCCGGCAGAAATCCCGACGGGCCACTTATTTTTTTCCACTTCGAGCTCTGATGCCAAGTATCAAAAATAACAACGAAAACTAAACTGAATGGCGGAAAACTTGCTCACAATGCTCTCAATTGCCACAGTGAAATACTCTATATCATGAGCCCAATTCATATTTCGAACTTATCTATATCTAACAACTCCTAAAGCAGGTGGAAAATGTGCTTTAGATCAGGGATCTTCAGTGAGAAAGTATGATGGGAGATATAAACTTCTATTTAGTCAGTAGTCAGCAGATTTACTGCCACGACCTCCTTCAGATCTTAAGCAATAAAGTAGCAGTGGATGATGGACGAAAATCCAACTTTTGAGACAAGAAACAACAAAAACATATTAAAAAGTGACATAAAAGCAACGTGTTAAGTCCAAGTTCACTCCATTGAGGCTGAGCCGACAGCAGTTCTGAAGCAGAATCTCATGCCAAAGTGAAGCAGATCTTAACTAAACAAAGCACAGACACGTCCTTATTAAGTCTGCCTTGAGATCATCATAACATTAATCTCATGGTGATGCATTCGGTCTCTCCCGGTCTCTTATTCTCAAATCAATTCAATCCTGTCTTTCTAATCATTTTTATCAATATGGTTTGCTGCCAACGATTTGGAACTTATTAACAGTGATAATGCTTTTTTTCTAAAATAGTGTTCTCATGCAGTCTTTCACAAACAGCTTTATTTTCTGTGAACCCACTGAAATCAATTGCTCTGCCAACGTCTCACTGTCCCTTTTTTCCCCTTGTAGTCAAAGACACAGCAGGTCCTCCACTATTCTTAACAATAAGAAACGTTTCATGTTCCATTACTGGCAATTGGCTCTGAGAGGATTCAGGAGTCGAATTCAACAGTGTTTGTTATTGCAGTCAAACGTATCCGAGGGACTCGACGCAGCTGGAGCCAAAAAACGTCCCATTTTCCAGGTCGACTTACTCAGCACTGATTCGTTAAGACCAAATAAGTGGCTCCTGTAAGACATGATGCAGAGGCAGACAGTAACACTGAGTCATCTCACGGAGAGCAAAACTTCCTTTCACAAGAAGAAGGAAGAAACCACATATACTGTTTAACAAACAGTGTAATATACAGCAGTGTATCCAGTATACAAAAGTGAGGCTTCCAAATACTCCTCTCTATTGATCTATTGTACTGTCAGATGACTCCCTGGCCAATATCAGTAGATGCTATTGTTTCAAGCAATAAATGGTTAGACATGCTGGATCATCAAGTCAAACTGTCTCTCAAAGTGAGCAGCTGAAATCATTCCTGTGTATTCAAAGGAACATCCAGCATTAGCGATGGTGACATCAGCAAATAATATACGGACCTACAAACACGTGCACACACTCGTTATCTTTGATGTGCCTGCATGGATCCACAGAGCAGCCCTTCTCTCTGCACTGGCACCGGCAACAAAGTCAAACAAACCCAGCAGTCTACTGTGAAACTCACTGCAGCATGGCCACTGACTCGCTTGTATTTGGCTTTGATGAGCACCTGGACGTGAAAAAAAACTACCAGTTGGAACTATCTGTCAGCCCCCAGCTACTCTGTTTTTATTGTTCTGGCAAGTCGCTCTGCTGCTGCCAGGCGGCCTGGCTGCGTTCGCTGGCTGCGCTGGCCGCTCGCTGCAGCACCACCTCCAGCCACTAGCCTGTCAGCTCCCAGCAGCTCCGTCTTTATCGTCTCGGGGGGAGGGGGAGGAAGCGGAGCTGGTGTTGCCGAACTGGCAGCTGCGCTATCAGCAGCAGCCGGGAACCTCTGTCTGTCTTTGCTGCATTTCCTCAGCAGCGCACAAATCTGCATCGATTCTGTTAAAACATGTGAAGCAATCCGTAAAATCCGCCGCGCATGTAAAAGTAAAAAGTTGGCTGATCTCGGCCGAACTCTTCCTATGATGTCAGGATATAAGCGAGCAGTAAAAGTTGCCACAGTGATAGAGATACACTGCCGGTAAAGGCGCGTCACCTCTATGACTAATGCATTGAGTAAAAAAAAAAAAGTTGAATATCAGCAAAGTGCTCCTTTAAGCAAAAAAAAAGTATAGTTTTCGTCAATATAAGCAGCTGCATTCAGGCTGACTTGGCAATAATTTCTGTACCTCAGACAAGGCTGCGACTGCAGAGTGATTTTTCCTTCCAGACATACCAGGAGCAGCACACAGCTGTATAGTTCACCAGCATATGGATTAAATAAATAGAGTCTGCACAGAGCTTGTTAACACTTGTTCACTTGGCTACAACATACTGTTGCAGCCAAAACTGAACAAAAAAAAAACATGCACACACCCACATCTGCGTACACCCAGGCGAGGACACGCGTGTGACGCATGCACACAAACACAAACAGGTAGACTCACACACACAAACATCATTAAAGGGTGAATTTGTAGGTGAGTGGGTGCAGCACAGGTTATTGTGGGAGCAAGTAGTGACACAGATCTAATGGCTGTGGAAGCACACACAGGCATGCACACAGACAGATACATGGAGATGAAGGAGGAGACCTTCTGATGAGCATTAAGCAGTGTGTATGTTGTTAATTAACATATTCGTAAGACTCAAGCATGTGAGTGCTCATACTTAACCGTGCTGGAGTCGCATATATTCATGCACCACACACACATGCAGAGACTGGTCCATAGACTAACATACATACATCAGACTCCTCAGACACACAAATTCAAAGAACAGGCCTGGAGTGTAATCCTGCGGTATCATTACATTGAAATACTGAACCGCTAGTTGGGGTCTGGTCTCCCTCTTGCTATGTGGTCAGTTGCTAACCTAATCTGATTAATGGATTTCAACCCCGGCCCTGCTGCACACACAAGACAGCCAGGAAGATGAATTGGTAGAAGCTATGAAAACTAGGTTGGGTCCATTGCCCCTGCTTTGCCTAGTTAAAGTTCTTAATCTGATTAATGGATTTCTTTCCCTCCGGAAAGCTGGACTGGAAAAAAAAAGCGCTCTCAAAACCAGGAAAATGGAAAATTAATACACAAAGCGGAGAAAAAATGCCAGTTAGATCTGGCTGCATAAAGTTGGAAGACTAACAGGTGGATAGCAGGGTCGAAGGTAACAGTGCTCAGGCTTCAAATCTGATTTCCCACAGTTGAATGTGTCAGCTCACATTCAACAACTTCTTTACACCAATTTGAAGTTTAAGTTTTGTTTTTCAATTAAATGCACTTTCACTGAATCTTATTTTCTTTCTGTTCTCTTCACCACATGCGTCTAGTAATAGTGTGGTATGTGCACTTTTGCCTGCATTAGCCTTGACGTGTCACCTCGCCAGCAAAGTACCTCAACTTAATCAGGCTGTGCTATAAGACGCACTGTAAGCTGGAGGCTAATATTGGCAACGAGCTGCTGCAACATTACACCGAGTATCAATCACAGAGCTAATCAGAAGCCAAGTCGGGCTGCCTGTGCTGAGCGTCGGTGCAGCAACACTGAGTTGACTGTTCCCTCCTAATGCGAGGCAGGTCGGGACCATATAGAGGTTTAGGGGGCGCAAGCCTGGGGCCGATCTGGGCTGAGAATGGCGAGCAGCACGGGGGCTTGCTTCGAGACTCAAGCGCCCCACGGACTTGGCCCAAGATTCAAAGGAGGCATGCATATAATAGGTGGACCAAGGTAAAGTTGTTCATCATGAATTTGGCCTGAGTCTGGGAAGTAGACACGCCAAAGTAAAGTCGTTATTGGGCGCAGCAAATTTTATTACATGGGTAAACTCAACATGGAGTGAAAAGCCGATCATTAGGCCGGGCATGCATTATGGTTGTCATAGTTCAGTGACTCGCTCCTGAAAGCATCACGACTGTGTTTGCTATGAACAAATGCCAGGTTTGGAAGCTGGTTACTAATACATCAGTGTGCGGTCAGCCCCGAATGGAATCAATATATTAGTGGACAGTGCAAACCAAAACAAGATAATAGTAATAACACAATAGAATCTGCTGCCTCAATTTCCTATTTGTCACAAATAACCACAACGCAAGAAAGTAAACAGACACTCACACACATGAAGAAACCCACGCACAGAATCACACACACACACACACATCTGTCACTTTGATCTGTAATTGATTCTGTGTCCTTTAAACAAGTCGATCATTAACAAACCAACAAATTAAGTCATTAATTGCCATGACAGCTGGTGACACCTCCTTTATTAATCTCTGTCTGCATAATTAATAAGTCTTAATTGGAATTAATTAGAATTAATTGTTGTTTGGGATTTGGGGGACATGGAGAAAAACCTGCTGCATGCGTGCGTGTGTGTGTGTGTGTGTGTGTGTGTGTGTAGGAGGGGCAGAAGTTTAATGCCCCCTGTGCAGAATGATGAATGGGTATTTGTTGCTGTCCCACACACACAAAAAAACCTGTGTGTGTTTGTCTGTGCGTGGGAACTATAAGCGGCACATCCTGCTGTAACGCTGAGAGAAGATGAGCTCATCAGACACACAATGAACAACCTGTTGACCCATTTTGGGCAAATAGGTCAACAGGTAGCTTCCATACGTACTGCGTGTTCACACATCGTCTCCAGACACCGGCTCTAACTTCTGTGTGAGGAAGAGCCAGAGCGACGCACACAGACAGCGAGTGGATGACACAGAAAGAAAGAGAGAGAGAGAGAGAGATCTACTGACAGACGAGGAGAAAAAACTCATGGGGGTTCACTGCCTCAGAGGAGCGAAACTCATTTGTGGGACACTGCGCAACAGAAATAAACTCCTGAATGTCTCCGTAATGTGTGTGTGTGCGTTTGTGTGTGTGAGTGTGCAGTATGAGAGTCAAACTTGCTTGTGGGCCTGACTGAATTGTCTCTACTCAACATTCCTCAGTTTTCGAACAGTCTGAAAAAAAAAAAAAAAAATCTGCCAAATCTGACTTGTACGAGCACATCAAAGACGACATAATACCACAACACACACACGCACGTACGGGCGTGCATGCGCGCACATGTGTGTATACACAGTGGAAGGCATGCAAACATACACACACACGTAGACACGGTCGGACACACACACACTGACGCAGACCACAGCTAAAAGCATCAGGCAGCTCAAAGCAATCCGCCCTGCTGAATAACATCACCAAGCAAAGCCACCATACCACATAATGAAAAACATACACAAACACACACACATACAAACACGCACACACACACACACCCGTCTGCGTACGGACCCGGTACCATATACTCAAGCTTGCACTAATCATTTATCTGTACAAACACGCTGAAATAACAGACATCCAGAAACACACACAGCACGAACACACACAAATAGACAAAGTGAGCTGATGAGTCTTTGCCATTAAAGGGTCAGTTCACCCAAGTGACAAAGAGAAAATAACTTATTTCCCCACTTCGCCCTGGTGGTGTCTCGCCTTTCAGATAGTTTAAGCTTGATTTTGAGAAGACTGGGGGAAAATCTCCTCTAACACTTCTGCCACCAATATAATTAGAGTGAACGGAAATTAATGTCAAAGTGCCAAAAAATTACTTAAGTAAAACTCAACAAAAACAATATCTCAGTTTGTCTGGATAACACAGATACATCAATGTGAACAGTGTGCAGTTCTTTTTTCTTTTTTTTTACTTTTGCAGAAACTGTTCACAATGAAAACTGTCAAGACAGCAGGGGAAAAAAAGCAAGAAAGAGAAAGCAGAGCGACAGAGAGTGCTTCAGCGTGCGGTGACAAAGGTGTAGGAGGAGAACACAGCAGCTGTATATGTGTGTGTGTGTGTGTGTAGACTTCATACAACTGATGACGTAGGGGAAAAAAAAAATCAATCCTGAACAAATTGTATGTGTGTGTGGGCACCTTAAATGCACGTAGGTCATCCTACACATCCGTATATTAACAAACACAAGTGCTCACTTTACTAAAACGTCATGCACCATCTCTCACACACACAAATACATGAGAGTAATATTTGGAGGATATTTGCATTTACAGGATGAATCAATGAGTGCGAAATCTTCCCCGCTTTAAAAAATACATAGACACAGACGGTTGGTCAGTATGTCTCCAGAAACAACAGAATAATCACACAGCTATTATTACAGCATATCCTACACCACAAACCACTGCAGCTTTGTGCGCACACTTACATAATAACCTCAACCTATGCATTTGCATTTCCTGTAGTACAATACACCTTCAAATGCATGAATGCCTGCAGCAACAGGCACACACAGCGGCCTATTCAGTGCAAACACTGTGAGACATCTTCACTACTGAAAGTTAAAATAAAGCTTTAATTAACAAGCACAAAAGCATGCAGTTATCATTCTGGGCTTCTGTAATGCTTCTTAAACACACCACTGGTATCTATCAACATTACTACCATGTCGTGGTGGAGGAAAAGTCTGCAGTATTTGCACAGCAGAATCAACTGTTATGTTCAGTTTACAAGACGCGGCTGGGAACAATTACTTACATATTTCGCTCAAAGTACATATGATCTTCCCCCTTCCTTCAGCTGACCCTGCTGCTAATCCTAAACTTTACTGAGTGTCAGGAACTAATGAGCTCTGTGAAGCAGGCGTGATGGAGGAGCAGGTAATCACCCGTCAATCGCTCTACGATGTGATTTTTTTTTTCTGAAAGTTGATAATAATTAGTGACAACAGTTTTCCACCCTCACAAGTGCAGCAGTTAAACCTGAAGACCACAGCATATGGGTAGCATTTTGAGGCAACACACACACTCACTTCCTCCAACACTGATGACTAAGAGCAGTTTTTCATAATACTCCTCAGAGTGGCTCCGCATAAACGCCATTTTATCAGCCAGTCATTTAGTCTCAGTAAACCATCTCCTGCAATGCAGCTAAAGGCGATAACATTGATCTGCTGAGCCCCACAAACCCGGCCCCGGCTCGCAGAGGAAGAGACGCCGGCCCCGAAAACGTCTCTCTTTCATCCAAACAAATGATGCCTGTAGTTTTGTGTTTATTTGTTTTTAAAGTTCAAACAAAAAACATGACTCATTGTGCTAAAAAACAAGCTCTCATGCACGCCCTCACAAAAATGCACACACACACACACACACACACACACACACACACACACACACACACACACACAAACCTGGCCTGAAAAAGTTGCAATGCATTTTTTCATTTTAATCTACCATGCTTAAAAATGAAGGCTAATTCTACACGATGAATATTTTATGTCTATGTGGTGAAACTAAGCAGACATTGATCTGAGCGGATGAACACAATAATCATTCAGGATTTGCACAATTTATAATAATAAACAAAAACAAAAGTATTTTATGATCAAAATGATGAAAGATTTAAAAAGTGCAATATAAGAGATTTGATCTCACTTCTAATTCCTAACTGAAGGATGCAGACATGCAATGTAAACACACAATAATAAAGTCTACATTACTTTGTCCTTCATAGTAAAAGTTACATTAAAAGTTGTTTAAGTATTTCATTTTGTCAAATAGCTCATGTCATATAATTCTAGTCACATAGGTAACAAGGGGACTGAAGTTATTAACCATAATATTGAGGGACTGATGTTAAAACTAAAACAAAAGTCTGGATTAAAACGTCAGGTCCTACCTCTGCTGTTCATCAGGTTATAAAAACATCATGGCTGACTCCTGGTCTTGGCATCAGCTCTGTCTGAAGCGGCTCGATCCGACCCAGCGCCGCGACGGTGCGTCCGGCAGCAGCCAGCAGTTCGGCTACTGGCCCTCTTTACTCCACACGGTAATGGGAAGCAGAAAGCAGGTGTCTGGCCCAAAGCTAGTATTCCACCATTTCTTTATCAGGTAACTCCACACAGGTCCGTGAAAAAGTTTAGTTTGAGAAGGAAACTCCGTGTAGCATCAGCTACCTTTGGTCCAGGGCTCCTCTTATGCTTTACAGCTTCGAGTTTGATCAAGTGTAGATCCAAGTAGTTTGCAGGCTGCCCTTCTTGCTGTCCGGCCTTTTTTTTTCTTTTCTTTTTTTTTGGTTCTGATTTAGGTCCTCAGTCACGGTTGTCAGAGTCCACCATCACTTTAACAACCTGGAAAATGACAGAAGGACAAATAACGTTAGAAACAGGCACACTCTGCAGCTTTTACTGGAACCTATTCGAGCCAGACTTCAGACATTTTGTCCACATTTAACGTTTTTTTACGGGAAACAATTTTGTCCAGACTTTAGACGTCCAAATTGACTGGCTGATCAAAGGTGCACGATCAGCAAAAAATATTAAGCACCCTGCTGAGACCCCAGCCAGTCAAACTCTCTAATTGTACCAATTTTGTTTTATCACCATGGTTGACAGCTGACAACGCCTTCCACATGTGAAGATTGTTTTAAGGCCGCGGGATAAAGCCAAGCCACTGATAATGTATTCCACACAAATGTCAAAAAAAAGTAGGGCAGTAACATCAAACACAGAAACCTGCCATTTTTTTTATTTTTGCTTTGTACTTTTCTCTAATAAAACACCATTTTTAAAAAGGTCATAATGAGGAAGGTCACACTCGACTTATAGCAAACACAACAGGCTTGTGTATGTGTGCAGAGGAGCCACTGTAGACACTGGTGCAGTCTAATAACATCCATCTATAAAACAAACACACTGTGAATTAAGCGCTCAGTACAGTGTGCTGCCAATACATTGGTGACAAAAAAGCCACTAATAATACCGCGAGGAATTAATTCAAATTAGAAAACAATTACAGCCCGTGGTAGCGATCAGAGGCACTTCCCTCTCTGTCTTCCTACAATTATTAGTCACTCCATTTCAATATCGATCGCCTCGTGCATCAGAAGGAGGCGGCCATCGATGAGCAATTTCCAGGGATTAATAAATAAATTCATGTTGAATTTCCAGTGGCTGCGACCGCCGACAATTGTATTTTCTTTATTCGGTAATTCTAGTGTTAAATGTCAGACTCTCCAGTTCTCGGTTCCCCCTTTTGTTGCCCCAACCACAAAAATCACCCCACCCTCTCCGTCTGTACCACTCCTCTCTCTCGCTCGCTCTCTCTCTCTCTGCCACCCCTTCTTCTTCTTTCCATCCGTCTTGCCTCTTTCTCCCTCTCACCGCAAATCTAAATCTGAGTCTGTATTTATACAAAGCCAGTTTCCTTGGGTCAGCCTGAGCAGTGTGTGTGTGTGTGTGTGTGTGTGTGTAGGTGTGTGTGTATCAGTGGTGGATAAGAGACAAATCCAAAGTCTTCACACATACACACGCACACTTCAGAGCAGAGAGTCTATATTTGGAAACTTGTTTCTTGCACTCATAAAGCCACTGTTTTATCTTCTGTGCATATTAAAGCATCTTTTTTTTCTGGACGTAACAGAACTGTTAATTTTATATTTCCACTACAAGCTGCGCCGCTGGCCTTGAAGTTTAAATGCAAAGAAAATAAGCAAAAGAGCTGGACTGGATGCAAAAGACGGGCTTTCATATCCCTGGATACCTGTTTGGTGGTTTACCTGGTTCAGTGTGGTCCAGACCACATCCACATGCAGTTCTAACTTTGTTTGGACTATAGATAGAAAGTTAACACACCAGCCATTTGAGAGCTGGAGTGTGTCATTATCTGACAATGGGATATCTGCCTGTTTGAAAAGGAGAAAAAAAGAAAAGATTGCTGGCATGAAGAGTAAAGCACATTATGAGTCATTACTGAAATTATGAGTCATTTTAAAAGACCCTCCCTTTCTTAAAACAGTAATGTTTTTCAGCATATAAACATGAAAAAAAAAAGTGGTTTATGTGCTCCGTCCAGGTAGACGCTCGGGACGAGATCCAGGTAACATTAAGTGATCTTCAGTGAGAGCATCTGATATTTCACTGCTTTAAATTAACGTAATGAGGAATAAATGGAAACACACGCGCACACACAAACACACTCGTACGCTGTGTTGTTTTCTCCAGGCTGTAAAATCCTGACTGTGAAATTACACCCAGCACACACACACACACACGCACGCTTCCGGTTATTACATGATTGACCACATAATAGTATTAGCTATTAGAGCTGAAAGAAAAGTATGAACATTTAACTTGGAGGAGGAGAGAAAGAGACAGGATAACTGGAGGGCGGCTTACTCATTAGTAGCACTCGCAGCGGGAAAAGAAAAGGGAGAGAGAAGTTGTCGTTTTCTTAAAGAGTGTGTGTGACTCAAAATATTTTTCCCTGTCCAACTCTGACTCAGTCGAGCTCCTGCTTACTCATTTACTCGATCACTGTCACTGCCCCTCTGTTTTTCTCCTTATCCTCTCGCTTTGCCTTTATTTTTACACCGTGACTTATCTCGTATTTTCACTCCCGTCTCTCACCGTTCAAAAAACTTCCAACTCCACGTCCCGCGTCCGTCAACTCTTAAACTCTCCCGTCTCACTTTTCCTCCCTCTCTCCCCTCCATCACTGTCTTTCCCATCAATCCATCACGGAGCTCTCTGTCATTTTCATATGCTTCTTCTGTCTGTTTTTCCAACTGTCATTGCGGCTGAGATCCTCCTCCCCCCA